>KV908738.1:10880-35880 GCA_002005505.1 Botryococcus braunii
ACCGCAAATTTAAATGTTGGACCTACAGTAATGAAAACCCTGAATTACAAGAAACCTAGGTCTGAATAGCGAGAAACTCAGGCCTGGATACTTTTCTCAGCCGACATCTGGCTTTTTGATAAGGTGTACAATCATTGGTGGGCAGAAACTCTTCGAAGTCGTAGACGGTGAGAGCGCAGCGGATCTGTGTCTTGATCCTATCAAGATTTTTTCCTGGTGCCCTTGACCACGCAGGTGTCTAACTCGCTGATAGGAGGCGTACCGCTGTAGCTAGAGGAGGTACAAGTCGATAGAAGAGGTACTATGTTGCACCATCACCGAAGATGGTGAAAGTGAGATGCACTTCAAGTGTTCATAAATAGATTTTTAATTAGAGTGATGTGCAGTGTCCGGATAGAATTTGTATACGCAGACGGCATTTCTTTGTCACCGTCGGAGATGTTTTGCAAAGGCTGTACAGGCTGTACAGCCCACATGTGAAAGCCAACATGTAGTTTCCAGCTTCCAAATCAGCTCTGAAAAGAATTTGGACAACTTCATTAATTACCCTAGTTATATCTCGAGTGGCTGCCTTCATGTCTGTGACCAGCCACGTGCACGTGTTGCATGACTTGTGTAAAGGTCCTGCCATTCTTGGCTGGAAAATGTTGCCTGGCCTTGCCACAATTCAAATACCATTATTGATTTATATTTGCTGTGTGATCTGAAGAGGATTTCATTTTTTTAAATATTTTAAAGCAGCCTTTCCTGCCAACAGCTCGCAAAGCTCCCTCCCTAACTATAATTACTCTGTTTGGTTCCCCGAAGCATATAAAAAGTAATTACTTTGTTATCTGTAATATGTAAAGGCTACTTTGTACATGGACAGCCTCTTCCGTATGGTGCACCGTCTTGGTACGAAAAGCAACTTTTTCAAATGTCCGCGATCCAAAAAGGGCACGTCAGGTGCGGCGTGTCATGATCACTGATTGGCTCCGATATCCTTGTACGCACCAATGGACCAGAAAGTCGGGAAGCCGGGAACGTGTTATTACTAATACCTTATTAGCCGGGAACACTGATACCAGCGTTAACGACAACGACAGTAACGTGCACGTGTGATACTGGCGCGGCAGTTGCAACAGCGTCCAGGACTACTGAGTCCTGCCACATGCACGCTGTGTCAATTTTCCTGCACGCTGTGTCGTTTTTCAACTTCGAAATCATCCAAGCCCTCACCTGATAGAGGCCTGACCTAGGGAACATGGATCAGAAGGGCGGCACGTGCACCATGGTACCAGCCCAAGTGCACCATGGTACCAGTGCAGTGTCCAAGGCACATGCGCCATGGTACGAAGGCACGTGCACCATGGTACCAGTCCAAGGCACGTGCACCATGGTACCAGTCCAAGGCACGTGCACCATGGCACCAGTCCACGTGCAAACGTCCAGGGCCCTCAAGGCCCTGTAAGCCCAATGGTTTTAAGTCTATGAGCCTCCATTGAATTCAATTGAGGTTCGAACAAAGAGTGTATTTTATTTTCAGACCCCACAGGGGCAGAAACCAAAAAAAAAAAAAAAAAAAAAAAAAAAAAAAAAAAAGAGCCAGGGGGTTGATGTCAAAGCCAATATAGCCTCCAGTAGGGGCAGCCCAGCACTGGGATCGTGCCCGTGATCGTGCTTCAACACTTGTTGAAGCTCAGTTGCAGCCAGTGAGCCACCCTAGCCACCACAGTGTTTGCTTTGACGTGATCCCAGTACTAGCCCAGTGCTGGGATCATGCTGAAGCAGACATGTTAAACCCAAAACACTGCCTTCGGTACTGGTGGGCAGGCCAATGTTTGCACAATGCACAATGTTTGCACAATGTACAATGTTTGCTTTGACGTGATCCCAGTACCAGCCAGTCCTGGGATCACGTTGAAGGAAACACGCTGAAGCAAAACAATGCCTGCACGGGCCTACAGACCAGCCTAGTTGGCACATGAGACACGAGCACGGCACGATGACAGGAGGCACAGTAGCTGGCACGTGAGACACTGTCACAGCGCAATGACCGGAGGCACAGGAGCTGGCACGTGAGACACTGTCACAGTCAATGACCGGAGGCACAGGACGCCTCCGGTCATTGCGCCGTGACAGTGTCTCACGTGCCAGCTCCTGTGCCTCCTGTCATCGTGCTGTGCTCGTGTCTCATGTGCCAACTAGGCTGGTCTGTAGGCCCGCGCGGTCTGTAGGCGCGCCACCCAGTCTATAGATCACCCGAACAGTGACTAATTTACGTAATATCGCAGATGGACGCACAGGACTCCTGTGACAGGAGCTGGCACCGGAGGCACGATGATATCACAGCACGAGGGTGCCCTCTCCGCGCCCACGGTTGAGCAGTGTTTCGCTCTTGGCTTCGGCGTATATGGCTACTGCAGCCGCCCGGTTCGGCCCCTCCCTCTGCGGATCGCACGCCCACTTGGTCTGAATCAGAAACCGCCCATCCCCCATCACTCGTCAATGACGCTCATGCTGGGTGGAGGAAACGAACCTTCGTGGATGTACGGGGGGAACGGGGAGTATTTGTGATACTTACATGATATTTCTCCGCGTCTGCCGGTTCATGCACACTTTACACTTTTTCTAATTATGACGTGACAAGTAAGGGCGTTTGAGGAAAGCCCACGCCCAGGAGTGGTGTCGGCGCGAGTCTCTGAGTATTGAATGGTCGATCAACTATCGATGTTTGATATTGCACCGTCGGGATCAGAGACTTGTTGGCTCCGATACTTGCTGGCTCACCAAGGCCTTCCCTCCTAGGGACTCGGGGGGACGCCTGGAAGGTTTGAGGGGACTCCTAGAGACTCGAGGGGCCTCCATGGAGACTCTCGAGGGGACTCCCAGGAGACTCAAGGGGACTCCTGGGAGACTCAATCACTCACACATGCACACACACACACACACACACACACACACACACACACACACACACACACACACACACACACACACACACACACACACGCGCGCGCGTGCCCGCTTCCGTGCACATATAGGTGCACGTGCTTGCACACATTGATAGCGCTGACATGCCATGTGGGCGTTCCATAGTAAAGTAAGAGTTGATAGAGTAAGAAGTCCACAGAGTTGACATGCCATGTGCGTGCTCCAAAGTACAGTAAGAGGTCATAGAGGAACAGGTCATAGCGTTGACACGCCAGGTGCATGCTCCAAGGTACAACAAGAAGTCATACAGTAAGAGGTCACAGAGTAAGAGGTCACAGAGTAAGAGGTCACAGAGTAAGAGGTCACAGTAAGAGGTCATGGAGTAAGAGGTCATGGAATTGACACGCTGTGCACACGACCCACCTCTGAGCGGCGCCTGTAAGAACCGGGGGCGGGGAAGGGGCGATGCATCAGCAGGTCCGGATGCGAGGGCGGGGACTCGAAGCCCGCCACCCTTCGTGCAAATGGGGTCCGAGGCTTCTCTAAGGGGTCCACATCCTCCATTGTCAACCCTGCTCAAGGCGCGCTCCACGGTCTACCGGAAGAGTCAAGCGCCATGTTGCAAATTTTCATTTCTGTACATCTGAGAGACAGACACGCACGCGCCTGCGCACACATACACACACACACACACACACACACACACACACACACACACACACACACACACACACAACACACACACACACACACACACACACACACACACACACACACACACACACACACACACACACACACACACACACACCAAAAAATGGGGGGAGTCAAGGAAAGCGATTTCGTTGCCCAACGATATCATGAAGACATCGATGACGTCATCCAATCTACGTCGCAGTTCAACAGGAATCAAATGGCCGAGGATCTGTAAGGATTTTTTTTTTTCAAAAACTTTTTTCTTTTTTTCTTTTTTTTGAGCACCTGATCTAACGCCTGTGATGTAAACCCATTCACAGCCGGGTGGTTTAAAGGCCAGTCTCACCTGGAGGCCCACCAATGGTGCGGGCTGCAGTGTTCATGAGCATGTACCGCGGCCTGTGCCCGAGGCCACGCGATGGATGCCACTGCACCTCCTGCATCATGGCCCCCAGTCCCTTTGAATGTACATCTGTACTTCACAATAGTAATATGATGTACAAATATACGGTGCATGATGTTCATGTGGTAATGCTGTGAGAGCATATGAAAGTAACGGAAGAATCCTCTGGAGCAGAGGTGGATGGAATGGTGTCCTGCTTGGAGGGCATAACCCCCTCCTTGGAGTCCAGCTGTACCGCCTGGACAAGAAAACCACCCCACTTTTGGATTCTGGTTTGAAGACTTTGCCCCTTTTCTTCTAGGCCCTCACTCCCTCCCTTTCTCCCTCCCTCCTCCCCCCTCTATCTCTCGCGTTCTCCCCCCCCCCTCTCTCTCTCTCTCTCTCTCTCTCTCTCTCTCTCTCTCTCTCTCTCTCTCTCTCTCTCTCTCTCTCTCTCTCTCTCTCTCTCTCTCTCTCTCTCTCTCTCTCTCTCTCTCTCTCTCTCTCTCTCTCTCTCACACACACACACACACACACACACACACACACACACACACACACACATTCCCATACACACATTCCCATACACAACACCCCATACACATCATTCCGTACACACCACCCCGTGTTCACAACCGTGTACACGCCATCCTGTACACGCCGTCCCATACACGCCACCCCGTTTACCCACCCCGTACACACCACCCCGTAGACGGGATCCCGTACACGCCATCCCGTACACACCCTGCAGCGTGCCACCCCGTACACACCACCCCGTCAACACCATTTCTGTACACACCATGCAGCGTGCAGCATCCGCGCTTGTCCTGCATGGCTGCACTTTTGACCATCCCCATAGCCTAAGCAGGCAACGGATGCATATTTACCCGTTCCGCAGGCTGCATCGTACATCCAGTGCGGAGCCCCCTCAGATGCAAGGGCTCAATTTCGATCCTTTTTGACGGTCTGCCGCGGCGCTCTTCGACCCCGATGAAGCCATTCTGCCCCAAGATGTCCCTGTCCCATTTGTCCCGCCACCAGCCATGTCAACTCTGCCCTTTACATAAATCTGATCATTTTTGCTGCAACGGCACACTGATGTAGAAAGTTGTGGCTGTTGGTGGTACCGATAGTGTTGGTGTTGTTGTCATCGTTGTCATGATCGCGTCGTTATTGTCGTTGTTGCTGTTGTTCTTGTTGTTGTTGTCGTCCTTATTGGTTGTGTTAGTGGTGTTCATGTTGCTGTTGTTGCTGTCACAGGACCAAGCTTGACGTGCGCATGTTTTCACCATCTGGGATAACTTGCTGGACCACCCTCTGTTTTGTCCTTTGGAAGGCCCCGGTGGGAGCCTCAGGTCGATGCCCTGTGACTGTGCCATGTGACTGACTGTGCCATGTGACCGATGCCCTGTGACTGTGCCCTGTGACTGATGCCCTGTGACGGTGCCATGTGACCGATGCCCTACGACAGTGCCATGTGACTGATGCCCTGTGACGGTGCCATGTGACTGATGCCCTGTGACGGTGCCATGTGATCGATGCCCTATGACAGTGCCATGGGACTGATGCCCTGTGACGGTGCCATGTGACTGATGCCCTGTGACGGTGCCATGTGACCGATGCCCTATGACAGTGCCATGTGACTGATGCCCTGTGACGGTGCCATGTGACTGATGCCCTGTGACTGTGCCCCTTGATCAATCTGCAACCATACTTCAAATCACCGCCTTCCTTCGAGGAAGACCGTGACCGATCTTTCCCTCTCAAAGCACCCCCCTTCCCCGCCAGCATGTGACCAGGGAAAAAGAGGGTGTAACACTGCAGGTGATGTGTGCAACCATACAGACAATTTCAGCACAGCGGTCAGGCAGGCAGGCGCTCACTCTCCCTTGGAAAATCCTCTGTTCACGGGGTGATCAAGGACAAGTAAGTGGTGGAACACGATAAATCATGTGTGTAACCATTGAGATAGTTTGATCAACAAACATCTCCAAGGAATATAAAAGGCCCAAAGACCACAAAGACCGCAGGTATGAAACTGTCATGGGGAACAGAGTGCTGCCACGAGGATAAAATTATCTACAGTTCCCTGTACTGCTGATCACTGTACTGCTGATGAAAAGCGAGTGTATTTTACACACAGCACAGCGCATGCGCCAGGCACGCTGCACGCATGCTGGACACCACACAGCCTTAGTAATGTTCAGGACCTTTTCTGAAGCAGGTGGGAGTGTTGAGGATGCCAGGCTTTTCTTCTTATCTCATTAGTCTCCACACCATCTTGGGGAGGAGACCCGGTACCCAGCAGGGGAGTTTTTCGGCCATGGTACCGCTGCCATAGCAGAAGACCTGCCACAGCAGTATTCGCTGATGTACACACAGCAGGCAGTACACAGGCAGCTACTTTTAAGGGTTTGACTTGGATTTGGTGCCTCCCTTACAGATGTTTTGCACCCTTTCTCCTTCCTGTGCGAGCAGGTGTGTGCATGCGGTGTGTGAGTGCATGTGTATGTGTGTGTGTGTGTGTGTGTGTGTGTGTGTGTGTGTGTGTGTGTGTGTGTGTGTGTGTGTGTGTGTGCGCGCCTGCGTGCGTGTGTGTGTGTGTGTGTGCGCGTGCGTGCGTGTGCGTGCGTGCGTCCGTGTGTGTGCGTGCGTGCGTGCGTGTGCGTGCGTGTGTGTGTCTGTGTGTGTGTGTGTGTGTGTGTGTGTGTGTGTGTGTGTGTGTGTGTGTGTGTGTGTGTGTGTGTTAGGGCAATGCATACGTGTGGGCGCGCGCCGCACGTAACACTGTACAGCGAACACAATTCTGGTACTCTCGGTACTGTCAAATCCTTTACATGTTGCCTCATGTAGCACCCGCACTAACAACACGGAGGCGCAAGGGACCAAGTGGGAGTCCTGACCTGCTCCATCTTCTGGAGGCGCCCTACGTGGACTTTTTTGCCTGGGGTGAGAAACAGCATTCTTCGTAGTTCTGGCCCAAATCCAGTCGTTGGATGGTCTCGCAGAGTAACCCTGTCATTTGCAGATGACCTTAGGTGAAAAGCCCTCAGATGACGGATGTGGAAAAAGAAGCTTTCGAAGTTGGCCCTCCTTCGATCCAGATAGTTGCACACAATCTCCATGTTCACTTCTGTTAGTATTTTGAGATGAAGGGTGGGTCACGAAAGGGTTGCGGACGCTTTCTCGCAATGTGGGATCGGAAGCAAGCTAGAGGACCCCAAGCAAGTCTTCGCAGCTAGATGTACATGTCGAAAACCAACAAGAACGTACATACTTACGTCGAGAACGCTTTGGGAGGAGTTTGCTGGAGCCGTACTTGGCCGAGCTTGAAAAGCATAACATCCTGTCTTGTCTCTCCCTACAATGTGGGAAATTCTCAAATGCAAATAGCCCAGGGAGAGTCGCTCCATTGGCGATGTTCGGGTCTTCAAGCCGAAAGGTCGTTCACTAACATTGACGGAAACTCCATACAATAGCAACTACACCATAGAAGAAACTCACGGCCCAGAGAAAACAATGTATAGTAGCTTGCTCACCACCGATGTCAACTCTAGAGACCGATAGCGTCGCCGAAGAAGAGGCTAACTCCGCTAAACAGTCCCGTGCTAGTCTGGCCCCACATCCAAATGCAATTAGAATCTACAATGGTTGCGATCGAAACATTTAAAAGTGACTTCTCGCACCGTTCTACCGATGGGGCCTTCCTCTTCGGGGCGAGCCAAACACCCGGCATCTGGGCTTGACTTACGAAACGACGACAAAGAGCTTCCGGGTCCTACAGCGTATTTTCAATAACATTCTACTGAATAATAACCAGAAACCTGCATCGTTTCAATCTGATTAAACTGACAGATGCAGCGACAATTCATATGGAATATGTCAGGAAGTCGTAGGCCGAGGTACCAGCCAAGGCCGTACCGCCGAAGTACCTCCAATTTTCTGTTAGGCCCACCGGGCGTGCGGCGTATCCATCAGAGGGAGCTGGCCTCCAAACCACTAGACTTGCCTTAATACATTCAAAAAGACACCTTGACATGTCATGGTATTGTACATGATGATGTCTACAGAGTAGAGCTACGTGAGACTGCGTTTGGTCGATCAAACATCGCCTTCAGCAATCGCGGTTGGTTGGGGGTTTTAATTGCATGTGAAATCACTGACATGACGAAAAACGAAATACTTGTACAAACACTAGAATCTCGACATAGCTTTGCGCTGCATAATTTAGTCAAGCGCAGGTAGTGGAGAAGTTGCGATTGGAGGGGCGGAAGGAGGTACACCCTGGTGTCCAAAGTGTCCTACATAGGATTCTCGGATACTTATTGGAAATTATTGAACGTCTGAATGAAGTTTACCTGTCCATTTTTCCTAGCTCTAGCGTAAGCATGGAAATTGAACTTCAATGAGTATTGAAAGTGCTTTAAGCAATTATGGACGTTCAAGAAAAAAGGCCTCCTCTCTGGCCATTTAATTGGCCATGCATACCATTGCATGTAGAATTCCTTTCCTAAGCATGTAGAATCCCATATTATTCTCCTTCATTGCGCACAATGATTTAATCCTCGAGTGTCACTTCATCCAATGCAACAGTAATAGTTCCCTCTTGTAAATCCGGCGCTTGCTTTAACAAGTCCCCAGAGCGCGTTCGAACCCTTACGCAAGTACCGGCAAGCCGTCACCACACCTACCACCTTTGGCTGTCCCCTATATCTCCTCTGATTTCCCCAGTAGCGAATAGGTGTGTTGGATATGCTGACATAGTTGTTTCTTTTGCTCGGAGGTAACACATGTTATTCCCATACTTTAGAATTATCCCCCGAGCCTTGAGAAAATGTTGCCCCAATATAACATCGACCCCGTCTAGCGGAGTGTCACAGACGATGAATTTCCTTTGGTCAGTGATATGGGGAAGCTAAGTGTAATCCTAACCTAGCCATGCCCGCCGATTGCATCGTCTGACCATTTGCTCCACCGTGGATGGTCACGCCACGCCTATGGCTCCGATGTGTAATTCTTGTGTTTCCTTGTAACCTCTTCCGATTAGATCCTCCGTGACAGTGACGGACGGATCGTGCGTGGCGAAGTCACTGCAGGGGCCATCACCCTACCCTCGCATTCCGGAGAGGAAGGCGTGTGGCTGGACCGTATTCGTGAGGCTAGTTTAGTTGATCCATGATGAATATTGGCTCGCGCGACATCGTAACGCATGCGGCGCACAAATTCCTGTGCCGCTGGTACATACTCTTCTCCTAACAGGCGTACCGACATCCGAGAAGATAAGACTTCTTGAAATTGTCTTCTTGGATCTTGCCCAAAAGTTAACCTAAACGGCGTAGAGACAACCTGTAAGAACCCCATCTGACCCTACGGAAACCCCACACTCCCGCTCGGTTGCTGTATAAGCGTCCCCAAGCCCACAAGCGGTTTGGGGTCTTGACGCATGTGGTTAATGATAAACAGCGTGCTTCTCCATGGGTTTTGGGATCTCCATGCATCCCCCCGCCTGCACTTCCCTTGTACCACCTGGACCACCCACACCTGCCAACCCTACCCTGTGAATACCCCAGAAATACCCCGCCTGAACCCTAACCTGCCATCCTTCAACCCTACTGCAACCCTTGCAATGTACACATCTTAAGTACTCAAACCCTCCCCAAACCCTGCCATGTCGTTCTGCAATATAAAGATTGTCGGGGGGCGCGGCCATGCAGGTGTCGGACGTCTCGTCTAGGTATACCTCCTCTCCTTGCGCAAGGAGACTTACCTAACCACCCAAGGCTTGAGGTTTGGTGATTTAGAGTAAAAAATGAAGCCTATCCTAACCGCACACCAGATTTGGAGACCTAGAGTCGCAAGTCTGGCGTACCCAGCCGTAGCCGGACCCCTTGTCTAGTCCTATTATACACGTCCAAACCATCAGATGACGAGTCCCGTCGACGATCACATGAGTCCCGTCGATGGTCAGATGCATCCGAAGTGAACTAGTCCTGTCCATCACTTCAACTTGAGAACTTACGTCCCTACGACTCCTGTCCATTAGTCCATTCTACTGATCCTTTCCACAACAGGATACACCAGGGTAAACGCGAGTCGCGACACTCTACATTTTACTGTCCGTTCTGTCCAGGGTGAGCAGTTATTGAGTGGGGACCGCGCCCCTGCCTCTTGTCCGTCCCCTGGTCCGTTCCAGTACTAAGTTTACCCATACGGGAGTACCCCCAAGGTGCACTCTGGTTGCCACGTCCAGAGTTCCTTACAAAAGGAGCACCAAGGGGCAGACCTCGCCTGCCAGGGCGTCAAGCACGCCCCAACACGCTTGCGTTGAGAAGCATCTACCATTCCTGTCCTTCTAGCTTCCGACCCACGCCGCCAGGTTAGACTCCAGTACTGCTGTGCCGCATCTCGAGAATGCATTGAGTTTTCCTCAGGTTCCCAACTATTATGGATGCTCTCATGACCGGTCCATTAAGTAAGATACTCGCGCACCCCCTTCTTGCCCCTAAGTTTCCGCTCTTTATGTGCAAGGACTGCCACCTCAATCTATGATGTCAGGCGCGTGGGGGTTGCACGCTTCCGTCGCTTTTACAAGGTTTGAGGAGCGAAACATGAAATACGTCGTGCAAACGTGTAGCCCAGCCCAGGACATCGTGCGCATGGAAACATGTTGCTCACGCGGCGGTGTCACGCCCCGCCGGGGCCAACCCGGCTGCCGATGCCAGTGTTCAAAACGAGTCAAATCTGAGTTGGTTGCCAACTGCTCCCACACCGTTGCCGTGGATAGCCGTGGTCACCACGCTGATCGAGAGAACAACCGCGAAAGTGGCATCTGACTCCAGGTGCATCTAATTTGCAAAGCAAATCAGCATTGGAAATTTCACAAGTCTTATCTTTTTGACGCTGTGTTGCAACTAACTGAGGAGGAAGAGGTCCCCATCAGTAGGTCTATACCACAGGGGCTGGGCATTGTCAATCTGAGTATGAAATCCTAGAGGAGCTGAATAAACTTATGTTGCACCTGGTTGGTGGCTGGAGTTGGGAGCGGTGTTTCCTTGATGTCTTGCAGCGATGAAGACACGCTTCAAACTCGTAAGTATACTCGCTTTGCTAAGTGGAAGAGTTATATTCCTCACAAAGTCAGTGAACGATGGATTTATTGCTATTTCATTCACGTATTCTTGTCTAATTCCAGATGCCATTAATCTAGGTTGACGATTGTCTCATGCACACTCTTCAGTTTTCATGACCTTCCTCCAGTACAATTCTACTTCAATGGCAATGAAGTTGACTTGATCCGACATAAAGCATCCTGGGAATAGATATTTGGTTTCAATCTCATATCCAGGACTTGGGATGCTACAGGAGCACGGTGGCAGTTGTAGGAGAGCGGGGATCCTGATGGAGCAGCGTGGGGTGCAGTAAACAACTTGCGGCACGTTGCAGTTTTGGGAGGGTGCAGCAGACATGGGTGATCTGGCAGAAAAGATGTACAACACCACCCAAAGTATTTGCTGTTGGAGATAGCAGCCAGATCCCCACTTGACTGGAACCAGCACAGAGCTTTCCGTTTTCTGATATTCATCTTTGGAGAGGAGTGTCTTTGGGACATCTTCCATAAATGACTGCTGTTTCAGCAGCAGTTGGTGAAGGGCAAGCTGGGCATGCTGTTTCCAATGGTTTATCCAAACTTGGAGACCGCCGAATAGAAGTGATAATGCTGGACCTGGATGATACATTGTATCAGGTTGAAGCAGCGCCGCTGATGGTCCGTGAACGCATTGGAAGTAGGACCTCCCCACGTTACATACTTTGGGTTTCTGCTACCCTCTTTGATGCAATTTTACTATTTCAATCTTTGGGAAGGCTTAGCACAGAAGTGTCTGCACTTCCTGCCTCTAAACGCTGGAAAAGCCAGATGTTCATGAAAATCAGGATGTGCTCAAGCAGCTATTAAAATCTTTCTGCAGACCATCACTGGTATGGACATCCTTCCTTGCCTGCCGCCTTTAGAAGCAATCCATAAACAAACCTTCATCTATGTGGTTATGGCCCATTTGGCTTCCCAGCCCTCAAAACATCTGGTCTGCTGTGCAGGCTTTATGGAGCATCAGATGGGCATCCCAGTTGAAGACATTCCTGCTATGTGCAACAAGATGTACACGACATTTGGAACCACTATGGCAGGTCTTGTGGTGCGGTTCCTCCTACTTTCCCGTTCAGAAGACCCCCTGATCTTTCTTTCAGTGCGGAAAGTGATTACTTTTAGGGAGAGAGAAGGGCCAAGGCATATTTACACACAGGCGAGAAGAGCCGGAATGAGATAAACGAAGGAGGATTGGGTATGGAATGAAGGGAGAAAGACAGTCTTGTTATGGCATCTTCAGGGATTGGCGTTGAAGTACATGAGGCATAGGCACCTTTTGTCAAGGTAAGCCTGTGTGAATAACTGTGGGGCAAAGATTTATTCTGATGAAAAAGTATTGGCCTTGTTGTGGACACGACATGGAGAGCATTCATGCAACAAAAGGATCTGGGGTAATCAAGTCGTTGAAGCATAGCTTCTAGGATAACTCTGAAGTTAAGGGAGCAGGATATTATACTTTCACCATCAACGTGTGGTTGTGAACTTTCGAGCGAGTTGGCTGCTGGAAATGCTTTGTTCTTTCAAGAGAGGGTGACAGCAAAAGTTATCCTTTCAAGAGGATACCTTCTGTGCTCTGCATTCTTTCACTTTCATGTCTGGCTTCTTGCAGTGGAGGTTTCCCGCTCGTAAGCCACGCTGTGCAGGTGCAGTGCTCTCAAGCTGAGGGTTACCCTTCATAACCATGCATTTAACGGTGTTGAAAGAGCAATGTATGAGACATAAGGCTATTGAACAATTGCAAGGGGTGAACAGGCTTTTTGAAGCACGCGCTCTACCAGGGGATTTAAGCTCTGCCATTGTACATGTACTGTTGCTGGTGCTAAATCCGTCCGCAGATTGATGTCTAAAAGCAGCGCAGGGGTGTATCCCTTCTCTTTATGACTGGCTGTCTGCTCTCACAGGCATCTGGATACGACATCGATGCAGATGAGTGGCATGAAGCGGTACATGCATCTTTGCCGTACAGTGAACTCCTGCAGCGGGACAGCCAGGTCCGTCTTCTGCTGGAGAGCCTACCGCACCGCCTATGGCTGTTCACAAACGCTGATGAAAAGCATGCCAACACCTGTCTCGACCTCCTGGGGCTTAACGGCATTTTCGAGGTGCAAGCCGTTTTGCACATTTTCTCCCAACTGCCAACGTCCTGGCATTAAGGGCGCCCTGGAGGTGCAGACTCTATACATAGTGTCTACACATCTATAGTGTCTGCACATGTACAGTGTCTGCACAGGTTTAGTGTCTGCACTATGTATAGGCTCAGACACTATATATAGGATCAGACACTATGTATAGTGTCTGAGGAAAGCAGGTAGAGGAAAATGTATTTTCTGCCATATGCAATCGTTCGATAAGCCTGGTTGCATGCTTGCGTGAAAGGGGGGAGGGGAAGGAGCGGGTATTGGCGCTCATCCTGGGTGCATATGGTCAAGTCCGTATGCACACAACCCCCCACGGACTGCGAGCACGTGGATGTGTGCTAATGTGTGTGTGCTTGCACGTCTGTGTGTTGGGGAGGGGGGTGTGGTGGGGGGTTGTGTGCATGCGAGTGAGAGCCATCATTAATACATGCCTGCCTGTGTATGTACATGCATCTGTGTGTGTGTGTGTGTGGGGGGGGGGGGGGGGGGGCTGGCAGATGGCAATGCATGAGGTCTTGCACAAGAGGGTTTTGGAAGCTGTGGCTGCAGACTTGGATATCCAGAGATCGAGATCGACCCTCTGCGTATCTGATGGGCGTTGGCTGGTGGAGGACCTAGGCAAACATGTCAAACACACACACACACACACACACACACACACACACACACACACACACACACACACACACACACACACACACACACACACACACACACACACACACACACCACACAGGCATTGGGTTTGGGAGAGGGGGAGTGGGAGTAAAGTAACCCAGATGTTTTACATTTGCTTGCTGTGTGGCAGGGAATAATATGCTTCGAGAGCATAATGGCGGCAGCAGCAGCCAGGGGAATGGTACATGAGGGTCGCCCCATCGTCTGCAAGCCAAATCTCATGGTGTGTGTTCCCGGAACCAATGCGAATGTGACATCTATGGAAACATCGTGTGCCTGCACCAGTATTATGATTTCACTGTCAGGGAAGTGGTTTGGACGCTTTGGTGGGGTGTTGAACATTTTCATGGTTTTCCCTTAACGGGAGAACTGATACTCGGGAAGGGTGGCAGTATAGTCTCACTGTTCTTCTCCCTCCCCCGTGCAACCCCCCCGCCTTCTCTCTCTCTCTCTCTCTCTCTCTCTCTCTCTCTCTCTCTCTCTCTCTCTCTCTCTCTCTCTCTCTCTCTCTCTCTCTCTCTCTCTCTCTCTCTCTCTCTCTCTCTCTCTAGTCCCCCCCCCCTCTCTCTCTCTCTCTCTCTCTCTCTCTCTCTCTCTCTCTCTCTCTCTCTCTCTCTCTCTCTCTCTCTCTCTCTCTCTCTCTCTCTCCCTCTCCCCCCCTTACCCCTTCGCTCTCCGCCCCCTTCCCCCCCCCCCCTCTCTCTCTCTCTCTCTCTCTCTCTCTCTCTCTCTCTCTCTCTCTCTCTCTCTCTCTCTCTCTCTCTCTCTCTCTCTGTGTGTGTGTCTGTCTGTGTGTGTGTGTGTGTGTGTGTGTGTGTGTGTGTGTGTGTGTGTGTGTGTGTGTGTGCGTGCGTGTGATTGCGTGCCTGCCTACCTGCGTCCATGCGTGTGCGAGCGGGCGTCTTCAGATGGTGGTCAGGAAGTCTGGCTGCACGTTTGACTTATACCCTCTCCATCAATTTTGAGTTGAGGGTGTTTATTGCGCGAGCCACCCTATTTTCAGGCTGCCTTTTCCTTTCAGGGACATGTTGCAGGACAGCATTCTTCATAAGTCATTGTTTTTTGTCGTGGGCTTGGAGGAGAAAGAAAGGAGAAGGATGCATGGAGGCATCCTTTAAGGAGCTTAAACACTACAGTACAACGTCTAAGAGTAAACTACCATTCAGTGGTAACCAAAACAAGGATGAGCTTACCAGTGTAACTCTACTTTGGGAACTATGCACATATTCTGAACAGGACCATAACTGGAACAAGACCCTGAAAAGTATGATCACAACATGTTTCCTGGGGTCTTCCCAGGCTTTTCAGCTCGCATTGCAAATGGCAGGAGCTGATCCACACTCGACAATGTTCTTGGATGACAGCATGCGCAATATTGCAGCTGCTCGGAAAGCCGGCATCTACAGTGTTTTGGTCGGTTCCCTGCCATTAGTGTATACATAGTAGGTAGTCTTGGGGTTTTTTTTTTTTTTTCTCTTTTTTTTTTTTCTTTTTTTCGTTGTCCTGGTTTGTTTTCTGTTAAATGTCTATGGTGCTCCATGTGACTCCATGTGACAGTAAGGATGCTTGCTCCGTCCCTATCACGTTCCTCTGTTTAATTGAAAGAGCATGAGAAGGCCGAGTCTGCCACTTAGGGCGTGATGTATGCATGTCTGGTGATGGTGCTACCTTTGGAACTGCAATTGTAGCACCCCAGCTTGTGAGTGTATGGCGATGAGACAGCGATGCCATTGTGAACGCCCCAGAACGTATCCTAACTTTCTCCCCCCTTTCTTCTTCTTCTTTTTTTTTTTTTGGGGGGGGGGGGGTGTGGACCAAGTCTAGTTTGCGATGTGAATATTTGCTTCTCGAAATGAAGGAGTAGTATGAGTCGTTTCACTATGTTTTCCTCTCCAGTTGTATCAGCATGTGGAAGATCTTTGATTCAGACTTATGTGGCTATGCTTTGCAGGGTTTAAATGGAGGGCATGTCCGTGTGCTGCTAAGATAGTCATCCGCCTTTTGCAAATATGCACAGAAGCAATAATGCACACATCCTATCGTGTCCATGAGCATATAATGGCAGGCCTTATGCACGAGCATATCACACACACACACACACACACACACACACACACACACACACACACACACACACACACACACACACACACACACACACACACACACACACACACACACACGCACGCACGCGCCTACGCACCTACGCACACGCACACCCACAGCCACACCAACACCCAGACCCATCCACCCACTCCCTCCCGGCCCCCCGTTTCAGTCCACAGGCGAATGAGGGGTCTCCAGGTTGGCATGCAGGTTGGAAGGACAGATGCCCATTGTGGAGATTTGGAGATAGAGTCGGTCACTGATCTACCGGCAATGCTGCCAGAGCTCTGGGAGCAGCAGAGGCTTGTGCCTCCTATCCTGAGTGCCACTTCACCTGCCAGCCAGGCGGAGGGCCGCCGCTCCTCCTTTGTGATGATGCGCAACAATGTTGAACCCGCCGCGGGGCTGCAGGATGGACAGGAAGGTGCCAAGACTGACGCAGCTCAGACGATTTAGTCTGGTTGTTTAATCCGGCCAACTCCTCTCACAGATCTAAGAGAGGGCGAATTCGTTCAGGCAGGTGGCAGGCTTCTTTTCCTCTGAAGCGGAAAATGTGTCCTCAAATGAAACGCGGGATGCTGGAGTGGAAACGAGCAGCAGAAGGTGAAGCGGAAAGCGGAAAGTTTTCTGGAGCATTAATTCTGTACTTGAATGAGAAGTCGAGAATGCTTTCGGGCGGTGTTTGTACGCTCGCCTTGTGTCATACTGCAGACAATGGGAGATTGTTCGCAGTGAGCCATGCAGGGCATGCCTTACTGCCAACTGTAGGGGACTGCAGTATCACAGTAGTTCGCAGTGAGGCATGCAGGACGTGCCTTACGGCAGACAATGGGAGACTGTTTGCAGTGAGCCCCACAGGTTTGCCCGGTTTCTTCAAGGTCATTCTCATGCCCGCAGCCTCAGTCTCTTCCTTGCGAAGAGGTTTTTGTCCGGGGAAGGTTTCTGTTCAGGGAATCCTCTTGCACTTGAATGGAATCGACGTAGAAGAAGACAAAATTGAATGGACGAAAGAATTGATTGGATGAAAGAATTCAAGGGATATCTCCTCCACAGGCCTCAACGTGTAGTCCTCCATGCCATGCACTCGAGCAGACTTTTGGCCCTTGGAGCGCCCTTTTGCTACACGGCTATGACCTCGTTTGTGTTGTTGCAGAGAAGTTCATGAGAGCGCTGTGTGGCTGCAAAACTGGACTTTCTGAGAGGTTTGCGTATTTGGAATTTGATACCGCTGAACAAGCTGGGTTAGGTACCTGCTCAAGACATGCTTGTAACTTTATAACAGAGGTGGGCAGCCAATAGTTTGCTGTGTCCTCTCTCAGCTGGGGATCGGGTTGTCTCTGGATCCCTGGTTCGTGTTTTGGGTCGAGGCCAGGGTTTGCAAGAGGAGTTGTGTTTGTGTGTGTGTGATGTGTGTGTGTGTGTGTGTGTGTGTGTGTGTGTGTGTGTGTGTGCGCGCGCGCGCGTGTGCGTGTGTGTGTGTGTGTGTGTGTGTGTGTGTGTGTGTGTGTGTGTGTGTGTGTGTGTGCGCGCGCGCGCCAGCTGGGATTGCTTTGATGTAATTGAACTAAATTCTATGCATTGCTTGACGTTCGGAAGGATGAAAAGCTTGGAAGTGATAGAAATGGATTCTCGGTCAGGGGTGGAATACCATTTCTACGCCTTTATGTGTTCCGCAGAATTGATCCCTGCGAATTAGTTCAAGAAGGTCCCTGCTTCAAGGCCACGAAGAGCCCTTGGGGCTACTGTAGTGTTACTGGTAATTCCAACAAGGTCACATTTTAGTCCGGAATTTGCCACGACAGGGATTGTCCCGACTCGAATTCGAGTCCGGAAAATCCCTTTCAAAAAGGAGGAGTTTGCATCGAGAACCCATGCAAATTCGACCTGATTGGAGTTCCCGGTGTTGCAAACTTTATGAGAAAGTGCGCAGCTGCCAGCAGCATCTGCTGTAGAGGTTTAGAGCTCGTTCGGACCTTGTTGGCAAGTGCTATTTCGGTCGTAGCTGCTGCGTATCAAAGAGCAGTTGCATCAAGAGCAGAATCCTCTGTTCCTGCCGTGGCATATGAGTTTTATAGAGAGCGTCTAGTTATGCTGCTTGAGCAGACACAATGGCATTCAGGGATGTGTGTGCCACCGCGAAGGGGGGACCGGTAGCATTAGTAATACTATTACTTTTAGGTGTAGTGGCCAGGGGAGGTTTTTCCCCCACTAGCTAGGGCAGAAAACAGTGTTCGTGAAAGGGGCTTTCGAGTTCCCAGATCTGATCTCGAGCTCTCCCCTAGAGGGAGGAGCGCTCTCAGTGCATTGCGTGTTCATGCCTAGATAGGCCCCGGCCATCACTCCAACCGTTAACAACGGTCTGAACGTTCTGATGAGATCTCGCTCCAGCTGTTCTGATGAGATCTTCTAGAAGACCTGTACATTCGGTCCTTGATGACGTGAAAAACTAAATATTGTTCAGGGTGAAAGGTAGTGCACTGGATGTCTTTACAGACCGGCACGTGCAGGATGGCTCGAATTGGTTTTGCCGCCCTGCTATCACGAGGCGACTGAGCAGAACGGCAAATTGTTCCGGTGCCTCCGGTCTTGCGTGCTACTGCCCGGGGGGAGTGTGCACCCGTGTTCCCACTCTTCAGTTCTGCAGTAATCATGCAGAGTGGACTGAGGTCCCATGCCCGTGATCGCACCTCTTCAGTCATGCAGTAAGGCATGCAGAGTGCAATGTAGTCACATGCACGCGTTCTCTCCTTTGAGTCATGCAGCAATCATGCAGAGTGGACTGAGGTCCCATGAACGTGTTCGCACCTTTTCCGTCATGCTGTAACGCATGCAGAGTGCAATGTAGTCCCATCCACGCGTTCTCTCCTTTGAGTCATGCAGCAATCATGCAGAGTGGACTGTGGCCTCATGCACGTGTTCCCACGTTTCAGTCATGCTGTAACGTGGGAATTACGTTACAGCATGACGTAATTCTGTGTGTGTTGGCCTCATGCAGCAATCATGCTGTAACGTAATCATGCAGAGTGGCCTCTGGTCTTCCTGTCCCAGGTTTGATGCATCCATATGGTTCCCGGAAAGGTTTCTGCGTCTGATCCCAGGTAGGCTAGGCCTGGCTTCTACCCTTGCCAACGGTCTGCATGTCCTATGGGCTTATCGTGCGAATGGGGGCC
This sequence comes from Botryococcus braunii, assembly GCA_002005505.1. Lineage (NCBI taxonomy): Eukaryota > Viridiplantae > Chlorophyta > Trebouxiophyceae > Botryococcus > Botryococcus braunii. The sequence goes on from KV908738.1 coordinate 30,108, forward strand.
AAAGGGGTTCCAATGTGATGTGGCCCTTAGAATTTTCGGGCTTTGTAAAAAGCCTTCGTGCTGTAGCATGTATCAGCTCCCACTCCCCAACATTTACGTTTACGCTCAGGTTTGGGTCTGTTGAGCTTTTTCACTCCCCCTCCACCCCCCACCCCCAACATGCGCGCGTGCGGGCGCGCGCGCGCACACACACACACACACACACACACACACACACACACACACACACACACACACATACACACACACACACACACACACACACACACACACACACACACACACACACACACACACACACGTGCCCGGGGGGGGGGGGGGGGGCGGTGGCTGTAGTCCTCCTCCCTCCTTTGAATATATTTCTCCCTCCTGGAGCTGTTGCAGGCAAGGAAGGGGCTTTGACGTGATTGTCTCCAGAAAAACTGGCGGTGGTGTGTGTGGTGAGTACTGTCCCAAGGGGCGCCGCCTGTACTGCATGATGGTTCTGCAGTTCTTCCAGTGTGACGCCAGGAACTCGCTCTGAAGGATAAAAAGAAGAATGTTGATATGCTTTTGGAAGCTTTTTGAGATGCTTCTCTTTAAACAGAAAAGTGAATCATATCCTAGGGTCTGGTCCCGAATGCAGAGTTCTGCTGACCACGGTCTTCTTCTGTCTGATGGCCTTTACAGCGTCGCTTCCGACGCGTCTAACAGTATCAACATTCCTATTTCGCTCCAGTCGCAGGTGGGGCAACTAAATCCTAGTTAAAGGGTTCTATTGCCAAATTTGAAAGCTCAATCATGGCTAAAATGTTCAGGATCTTGAATTCTGGAGGCCGACCTGCTCTGGACGTATGACAAGGACCGCATGTGTCCCGGGATTGATCCCAATTTTGTTCTTTGTGGCTTGATTGTGACGTATATACTCCCTCGATGAGCGCTTAGGTTGTACGATCACCTTACTTGAACCATGTTTTCTGCAACTTTTTGTTACCACCCCGGCTCCGCCGGGCGCTATCGGCGCTTGAGTCCAATGTTGCTACTGCTATTGGGACCCTACGGGTTTCTCCATGCTGACCAGGAGTATGTTAAAACGCAAGAAAGAATAGTTTTTCAAACGAATCTTGGGGATCTAGAATTCGCGCTGTGGCCCGAGGTATGTTCTGTGAGTGACCCCATCTGATTCCTATGTGATATCAGAGTTATACAGCAAGATTTCACATAACATCAATCACAAACCATAGAAAGCCTTGTCCGCTACATGAGACTCAGGTTCATTACATGTGATTTCCCTGAGCTTGTTGCAGTCAACCCACCCTTTTCTTCATAACCACTCTTTAAACAGAAGCTACAGTGGTGAAGGCAAACATGTCAAATGGATGCTATAGTGACACACATTCCATAGCGGATCAGAGGTGGCAAGCAGTAAGCAATGTGGGTGTTGTAGTTTTTGATGTCCTATGAAGCATTCCAAGCAGGTCCCAAGGCATGTATGGATTCTTAATGTTTGAACTTGTATGGCGAATTCGTAACACGTGCATCCTTGAAACAGGTGGCGCCAGTGACTTCTGCTCATATTCTAAAGCTTGCACAGCTCGGAGCTTACAATACTGTCAATTTCTTCAGGTTGGGCATCCACCATGATGGTCCCCCCCCCCCCAGTGTGTGTGTGTGTGTGTGTGTGTGTGTGTGTGTGTGTGTGTGTGTGTGTGTGTGTGTGTGTGTGTGTTTGTGTGTGTGTGAAAGGAGCCAAGGGCACATGTGGCCCTGGAAGGGTTGGTAAGAAGGGAGCCAAAGAGCCCATCCTTTTCTGCATCCGGCAGAGCCGCGTGTTGTTTGCAATGTATTAATGCACAAGCCTAGCTGGTCCTTTTTCAATAAAGCGCTCCTAGTTATTGTTGAATGTATGTGTGATCCCTCTCACACATCCTTGGCCATCCTCTCCCCATGTGCCATCCCCTTTCCCATGTGCCATCGCTTTCCCCAAATGCCATCGCTCTCCCCATGTGCTATCTCTCTCCCCATGTGCCATCCCTTTCCTCATGTGCCACCGCTTTCCCCATGTGCCATCCCTCTGCCCATGTGCCATCCCTCTGCCCATGTGCCATCGCTTTCCCCATGTGCTATATCTCTCCCTGTTAGCCGTCCCTCTGCCCATGTGCCATCGCTTTCCCCATGTGCTATCTCCCCATGTGCTATCTCTCTCCCCATGTGCAATTACTCTCCCCATGTGCTATGCCTCTCCCCATGTGCTATCTCTCCCCATGTGCCATCCCTCTGCCCTTGTGCCATCCCTCCCCTGGATGACCTCTTTCTTCCTTCCCCAGCCCTGAGGATGCATCTGGCATGCAGGGTGGACAAAGGCTTTGTGGCGCAAACGTCGGACGTGGTTGGCGGCCGCCTCCATCCCCTCGATGAAAGGCAGCTGGTACCTACGCCCTTCCCTGCTGCCCTATCCATGGCTCTGCTGTCCGACCCTTTGCTGTGCTGTGCTGCGCTGCGCTGTGCTGTGCTGTGCTGTGCTGTGTTGTGCTGTGCTGTGTTGCACTGAATTCTGCCACGCTGTGCTGTGTTGCGCTCGCTGCGCTGTGTCAACTCCCCAAGGCAGCCACCCCGATCACCTCCCTCCATTTGACAAGCACATCTTTAAGAGTCCACACCTTCCGCAAAAAACACGTGTCCCATGCACCCCCCTCTCCCCCCCTCTCCCCCCCCCCCCCCCCCTCTCTCTCTCTCTCTCTCTCTCTCTCTCTCTCTCTCTCTCTCTCTCTCTCTCTCTCTCTCTCTCTCTCTCTCTCTCTCGTGAGTGTGTGTGTGTGCATGTGCGTGTGCACGCACGCGCGCACGCGCGTGCATGTCTGCATGCACGTGTGCGTGGCCCTGAGGTTTCCCCAGGGGGAGCCGCGATGCCGCTCTCCCACCCCTTGAACAGAATCAGCGGGCTGAGGGCGGGGCGCTCTGAAGCTCTGCCGACAACTGCCAAATCAGCGTGCACATGGGGCCATGTGCAGGCAGATGCAACAAAGACCGTCCCGCTGGAGGTGTCCAGCAGCGTGAAGCACTCCCGCAGGGGCCTGCTGTCTATGGCGCGCCACACCGATCCCCACTCGGGGGGCTCCTCCTTCTCCGTGATGCTGGGCCCCGCTCCCCACCTCGACACCCAGTACACCGTGTTTGGGTGCGCTCACCCCTTGTAGGCAACTGCGTACCCTTTGTAAGCAAATGCCTCACTGAGGTGAGGTACACCGAGTTTGGGTGCGCTCACCATTTGTACAGCAATTAGGTCACTCAGGTCAGGTGCACAGTGCTTGGGTGGGCTCTGCCTTTGTAAAGCAACTGCCTCACTGAGGTCCGGTTACACCGTGCTTGGGTTGCGTTCTGCCATCGAGAAGCAGATTAGGTCACCCAGCTTGGGTACACCGTGCTTGGGTGCGTCCTGTCTTTAGAACCAGGTACACTGGGTTGTTTGTGTTCTACCTCCGTAAGCAAATGGGTCACATTTGAAGCATCGTTAGGACCGTGTGTGCTTGCGTGGACCTCCGCCCCCCTCTGTGTGTGTGTGTGTGTGTGTGTGTGTGTGTGTGTGTGTGTGTGTGTGTGTGCGCCCGCGTGCGCGCACGTGCGCGTGTCTGCGTGTGCAAGTTAGCGTCTGCGCCTTTCTGAAAGGGGATGTGTGGGCTGCAGGGAGGTGACCGCAGGGCTGGACACGCTGGCCAGTTTTGAAAAGATGGAGACGAAGCGGGAGGGGATTTTCGTGATGCCGTTGGAGCGCATCACAATCATGTCCTCGTACGTATACACGCCGGACGAGAATCGGGAAACCAAGGCTACCTGCGAGGAGAAGTTGCAGGACCTGCGGGAGCGCTACCATGCGCAGTCCCACACGCTGGAGCAGATCCGGTCCACCAAGCTGCCTGGGAACTGAGTTTCTCCGCTCTATCAAGCTGCCCAAAACTGAGCTGTCCAGTCTGTCAAAAGCTGGTTGAAACTGAAGTCGTCCGGTCTATCGAGCTGGTTGGACAATCAAGTTGTCCGGTCTAACAAACTGCTTGAAAATTCTGAGTGGTCTGGTCTGTCATTCTGGTTGGAAAATTGAGTTCACCAGTCGGACAAACAGCTTGAAAATTGAGTCGTCTGGACTGTTATTGTGGTTGAAAACTGAATTGTCGAGTCTATCAAGCTGCTTGAATTTCGAGTTCTCCAGTCTATTGGGCTGTCCGAGGACAGAACGGAGTTATTCGGTCTATCAAGCTGCATTGGAAGCGATTTGTCTGGCCCATCGAGCTGCCTGAAAACCAAGTTTCCCATACTTCCCTTCTGGCCTTTTGGTTATTTGTCGTCAAAGCGGCTGGCAGTGACAGGCTGGTGTTCCATAAAAACAAAAGTGAAGGGGGAAAAAAAGAGTTAAAAAGGTAAAAAAGTACAGGCTGACAGAGAGTGGCTATTGCACAGAGTACAGGCTGGGGCAGTGAAAGGCTATTGCACAGAGTACAGCCTGGCAGGGGCAGAATTGTACAAAGTACAGGTTGGCAGGGACAGGCTGTGTACAAAGTACATGTTGTCAGGGAGGCTGATGTACGAAGTACAGAATGGCATGGATAGGCTGTTGTACAAAGCACAGGCTGGCAAGGACAGGCTGTTTTACAAAGTACAGACTGGCAGGACCATGCTGTTGTACAAAGTACAGGCTGGCAGGGGCACGCTGGTGTACAAAGTACAGGCTGGCAGGGACAGGCTGCTGTACATGGTACAGGCTGGCGAGTAGAGACTGTCGTACAAAGTCGAATGTAGAGGGGTCTCTGGGTGGGTGGAGGCGGCGAAGCGGAAGTGTTGCCGAGAGATTTGTGTGCGTACCTCTGGCACACACTCGGCCCATGTGTAAGAGAAGAGAAGGTATGGATTTGAAGGGATGTTTATGTGCGCGGGATACTTTGTCATGTTGGCTCTTGCGGTAGGCCAAGGTAGGAGAAGAGAAGATCTAGATGTGGAGGGATGCTTGTGTCGTGTGGAGGGATGCTTCTGTCGTGTGGAGGGATGCTTCTGTCGTGTGGAGGGATGCTTGTGTCGTGTGGAGGGACACTTTGTCGCATGGAGGCATACTTTGTCGTGTGGAGGGCTGCTTTTGTCGTGTGGAGGGATACTTTGTCATGTGGAGGGATACTTTGTCGTGAGGAGGCATACTTTGTCGTGTGGAGGGACTTTGTCATGTGGAGGGATGCTTTTGTCGTGTGGAAGGATAAGTTGTCATGTGGAGGGATGCTTTTGTCGTGTGGAGGGATACTTTGTCGTGTGGAGGACTGCTTTTGTCGTGTGGAGGGATACTTTGTCGTGTGGAGGGATACTTTGTCGTGTGGAGGGATACTTTGTCGTGAGGAGGCATACTTTGTCGTGAGGAGGCATACTTTGTCATGTGCAGGAATGCTTTTGTCGTGTGGAGGGATACTTTGTCATGTGGAGGGATGCTTTTGTCGTGTGGAGGGATACTTTGTCGTGTGGAGGCATACTTTGTCGTGTGGAGGGATGCTTTTGTCGTGTGGAGGGATGCTTTTGTCGTGTGGAGGGATGCTTTTGTCGTGTGGAGGGATACTTTGTCGTGTGGAGGGATGCTTGTGTCGTGTGGAGGGATGCTTTTGTCGTGTGGAGGGATGCTTTTGTCGTGTGGAGGGATACTTTGTCGTGTGGAGGGATACTTTGTCGTGTGGAGGGATGCTTGTGTCGTGTGGAGGGATGCTTTTGTCGTGTGGAGGGATACTTTGTCGTGTGGAGGGATGCTTTTGTCGTGTGGAGGGATACT
>KV908738.1:40880-76811 GCA_002005505.1 Botryococcus braunii
CAAGCCCACGGAGGAACGCTTGAGGAGACGCATCACCATCTTGCGGTCTGGGCAAACCCGCCAAGCTCGAGTCGGGGGGGCTGGCTAAGAGGAACTAACACAGAACGGCCTGTAGAATTTCTGCTAAATACTGTCTGTATAGCTTTTGCTAAACAGGGCAAAAGGGGGTTTCCAATTCGTAAGTAAAAGGGGTTGCCGAATAGAGAAGAGCTGCGGTACCATGGGCCACACGAGGGCGTGGAGAAGAGGGAGTGCAGGGTGAGGTGCTTTTTACTTTTTATTTTTTTGGGAGGGGGAGGGAGAGAGAGGGGGGGGGAGAGGGGGGGGGGGAGAGAGAGAGCGAGAGCGAGAGCGAGAGCGAGAGCGAGAGCGAGAGAGAGAGAGAGAGCGAGAGAGAGAGAGAGAGAGAGAGAGAGAGAGAGAGAGAGAGAGAGAGAGAGAGAGAGAGAGAGAGAGAGAGAGAGAGAGAGAGAGAGAGAGAGAGAGAGAGCGCATGCCAGGTGTGGAATAAGAAACCATGCCCAAAGCTGCTGTGGAAATCACGAAATGCGGGGATCCCCCCCCCAACCCAAAAAAAAAAAAAAAAAAAAAAAAAAGAGAGAGATTACACAGTGGGAACTTCGTCCAGGAATTGAACCATGGAATGGAGTAAGGGCACTGGGAGGCGGACCTGCAGGGTAGCAGTTCATCCAACCAAACATGTGTTTTGCCAATGGTAGCTGTAATAATACCGAAGCAATCGCGCCCGTGGCTGGAGCCGGAATGCCTGCCCCAAACCCCACCCCAATCGCCTCAGCTCTCACCCTCTTTCAAGTTTGACGGCCATTGTTCCTCTCCCATGGCAAAGGATAACCTTCCATTCCATAGGTTTTCAGATGGCAGATGGGTCGAAAGGGAGAAATACATGAAAGCCCCATACCAAGTCTCTCCACTAGGGCATTCAGCTCTTCGTGATGAATCTGAATTCTGGGCATTTCTATTGTCATCCCGGCAGCCATAATGGCTGGTTCTGGCAGTAACGTTCCTAGTAACATTCCTGACGTTCCTAGTAACATTCCTAGTAACATTCCTGACGTTCCTAGTAACATTCCTGACGTTCCTAGTAACATTCCTGACGTTCCTAGTAACCTTCCTAGTAACATTCCTGACGTTCCTATAACATTCCGAGTAACATTCCTAGTAACATTCCTGACGTTCCTGTAACATTCCTAGTAACATTCCTAACGTTCCTAGTAACATTTCTAACAATCCTAGTAACATTCCTTACTACCCTATTCCTAACATTCCTTCCCTCCCCCCCTGAAGAGTAATGCTCCCCCCCCCCCCCCCCCCCAGATATCAGTGCAGTAGCCACCACACCCTTCAAGTTGAAGGATATATAACGTGCAGATGAGAATATGGATTACCAACTGGGTTGAAGGCTTCAAGCCAATCTGTATTCTGCATTACCTTCATCTCCCCTGCCTGTCCAGACACAATACACCATACGAACTAGTCCCTTTTAGCTAAGATGTAAGGAGCATACTTCCTTAACCTTCATCTGCGTCCTTTTCTTCTATCTGCAATTCCATCCCTCCTTCCCTGCCCCCCTCCCCCGCTCTTTCTCTCTCTGCCCCCCCCCCTTCTTCCTTTCCACACACCCCCCCCCCCCATACTCTCACACAAACCCCCACCCACCTGTACGTGCGCGCGCGCGCGCGCGCACACACACACACACACACACACACACACACACACACACACACCACACACACACACCCACACACACACACGCACACACGCGCGCGCGCACACACACACACCAACGCAGGCACACACGCACACACACACATGCACACTCGCCCCCCCTCCCCTCCGCCCCCCCCCGCGCAGCGCACACACGCACACGCACAGGCGCGCGCGCGCGCGCACACACACACACACACACACACACACACACACACACACACACACACACACGCGCGCGCGCGCGCGCATGCACACACGCACACGCACACGCACACGCACACGCACACGCACACGCACACGCACACACACGCGCGCGCGCACACGGGCGGGTACACACACACGTACACAGGCACGCAGGCGCACACACACACACACACACACACACACACACACACACACACACACACACACACACACACACACACACACATGGGCGGGTGCGGGGTGGACCTGTGGCGGGGTGGCCGCAGAGGGGCATGGTGAGCCAGCAGGCCATGGGGAAGGTGGCATGCGGGAAGTGGGCGAACAGGTAGTGCTTGTTCTTCTCGCAGTACGGCAGCGGCGGTACAATGATTCGCAGCCCGAAGTGTCGTCGCCAGGTGTCAAACACAAACCAGTTCTGCCAGGCTGGCCACGACTGCCACATGCATCCCCCATGCACAGCATGTCAGCACGCCGCGTCTCCAACTCAGCTTTTCTCAGATGGGCATGCCATATCAGCATGTCATGACATAACCTGCCTTGGCCACAACAACGCACTGCCCGAGTACCACATTGCTTTCTGTGTCGGCTAATCTTGCAAACTAATCTTGCGAAGAAAGGAAACCTTTATATCAACTTGGGCAGGCTTCACATCCCTGAAACACCCCAGGAAACTTCCGAATAGACTAGAATGTACAGCATAATGTACATTCCCGTGCCACCTGGAGTGTGGCAGTACGCACCCTACCCTGGGGAATGAACCAGGAACATGCAAGTTTCCAAAACACCCCAGGAACACTTAGAAACCTACGTCGTACTGCATAATGTACATTCAGTACTATCTGGAGAGTGGCAGTACGCACCTTGCCCTGGGGAATGATGAGCTGCATGAGGTAGAAGGCGAAGACCACGACCGCGATCTTGCTGTGGTGCGCCACCATGTAGTAGATGGAGGCAAAGAATGTGATCGGTACCCAGAAACCCGCCCTGGTGGCACCCACACTCCATGAGTTACGTCACTGCGACTTAAGGAAGTCACAGCTTCTCTTCGTCTCCCTCTCCCTCCCTTCCCCTCCCTCCCCCTGCCCCTCCCTCTCCCCCTCCCTCTCTTCCCCCTCAAACTCCCTCCAGAGACAGCAAATGACACACACACACACACACACACACACACACACACACACACACACACACGCGCGCGCGCGCGCGCGCCCCCCCCTCCTGAAAAAAAAGACGAGAAGACATAACAAGTAAATTTCCGGGGGATTCGCACCCAAACACAAACAGCATGGTCGCCAAAGCAACGGCCTCCTCCCACCAAGTGTTTTGGCGAGGGTAGGGGACATCCTCTTTGCGGACTTTTTTGCCGGGGTATACATATGTGACCATTGCGCTGTTGTTCATCACCCGCCTATCCAGGCCCGCAGGGGTGGGAGCCAGCGAGTCCTTCCATGCCTCTCCACTGTCTACTACCACAACAACCAACATCAGTACATCCCTTGCTTAGCAATCAACATAAGTACTCACTCAGCAACCTAAGGCACCGGGGCATGCCCCACCGCCCCCAACCCATGCACACATGCACACGCGCGCGCACACATGTCACACAGAGATGCATGCAAATCCTCACACACATATCCGCGAGCACCACAGGTTCAACAAGTATGTACACACTCTGTTCCCTTCCCTGTATCTCTCCCCCTCCTCACTTGACTCCCACCCCCCACCCCCCCCCCAACCACACACACACACACACACACACACACACACACACACACACACACACACACACACACACACACACACACACACACACACACACACACACACACACACACACACACTCACACGCGCGCGCGCGCCCGCATGCAGGGCATTGGCTTTTCCGTGTCGCGCTGAGAAGAGGCACGCACCTTTAGCATCCCCACCGCCGGCCATGATGTACTCAAAGCCTGCCTCCTTGGCTTCTCTAGCCCTTTCCAGTTCCGCCTCCCACTCTGTCTGTCCTCCGCCTAAGGCTGAGGGCATGCGCCTGAGGCTTTCCCTGTGACCACAGCTACATACCTCTCACAGTAGATGAGAAAAGGAGAAAGAAATAACAAACAAAGGGATAGAAAAAGAATAAAGGCCTCCAAGGAGGTGGCGGAGCAAAGCCAGAGACATGCTGGCACTTTGTGTCTTTGTCATGATGCATGTCCATTTGAAAGGATGGTTGCTTGCATATACTAGGATACATAAGAGAAAAGTAGTTCCCAGCCCTGTCCTGCAGAAGGACATATGAACGATACATCTGAGACAGTAATTCCCACCCCTGTACTTCCAAAGACCCACTGGACAAAGTGCTGCAGCACTCCCCAGCAGCACCGCAACTGGAGCCTGTGTGGGTTCGATTCCCACCACGTCAGCAGATAGCAGCATAGTCACTCCCCCCCCCCTTTTTATATTTTTTTCCCCCGGGGGAGGGGGGGCAAGGGGGGAGCGGGGGGAAGCAGGAGCTGTTGTGCCAAAACAATGCAGTGGCCTGGCACTGCATCATCGTGCCTGACCAGCCAGGAGTGAAATTCTCCTGCTGGTCCTAAACATCCTTTGGCACACCCTCAATGGCTCCACCCAAGGATGCTCACCAGCCGGTATAACAGCCTGCAAGGTTATCCGCCTCGCACTCTGCTAAACCCACCAATATGCCCATTGACAACTTTGTGTCCTCTACAGGTGCCGCTGTCGTGCCGGCCCCTCTACCGGGCCCTCTACCTCTTCTGCATCTGCTTCAAAGTAATGATTCAGATGCCTCACAAATTTCCCTAAGACGGGACCTGACCCCCCCCTCCCCCCCGGGGCGGGGAACGGGGCCCTATACATGTGACTAAGAGGCATCCGCATTGCTGCACGGCTGAGTAATCGCGACGTTCGAAGTACGGGAAACGAGCACCCGTGTATGAGTACGAGCAGCAATTTCAGCGTGCTCGGAATCGCGCGAGCAGCAAAGCGGATGCCCTCTAAAAAGGTATGTGTGACTCAAAAGGGTCGGGAAATTGAACATGAGGTAGGGACTGCAAATGACCACGCAGCCGTTGCAAACCTCTGGTAACATGTGCAAATCGAAATCAATCTTGATCATTGTGATGTACCGCCTGAGACCACGTACCCTCTGGGTAAAAGAGTGGCAACCACTGCATGGATACACTGCAATAATGAAACCAACGGATATTCCCTACTACTGCTATCAAACTGTAATGACCTTGTAAGTACCAGCTGTAATGGAAAATTCGGTCAATTCAATTCCTACGGTCGACATGCCCCGTACGAGATTCCCACTTTTGAGAGTCACTTTCGCAGCATGAACATGATCATAGTCCATGTCACGGTTCAAAAAAGTGTAATTGGCGTTGGTGCCAAGCGTAATACCACATTCTACAATACGCCCTGCATAAGTCGACACAAAAACTATCCAATAAGCGCCCTCGGTCCTGACACAGCGTGTCCAGCTCGACAGCTACAGCCTCTTACTGAAGTATTACAAGACCAGATCAATGGTCACTCAATTCAGAAAATAGGTATGCATGCCCGTGATAGCAAAACCGACAATGTCGACAGGATCAACCAACGGTTCGACCTAGCACAACTAGTTTAATCAACCGCTTTCAAACCAAGTTGCATTTCATCAAAGTACTATTTCAATACGCACGCCTCAAGTTGGCTAAGGTGGCTTGCCTTCCCCGTCAGGTCTCTGCGTGGCTCTGCGAAAACAAACTACTTCCTCTTCACCACTGTCGCCGCAGTCAACGGAGCAAGCAGATATTTGCCTCCTTGGAGGTAAGCAGGCAACACGAAATCAATGCACCATGCTCTGGATCGTGTTCGTCAAGCAGGTTGCCGCCGGGAGAGAGTTCACAACTGCGTACCGTACCGCTCGATCGGGTGGTGCTCGTAATGCATGAGCGCCATGTCATTAGGGCGACCGGTCGTTGGAAATCTGTACGACGGAGATACGGGGAAGATACAATCCGTGCACATTGGCCCGGAAGTGGTAGGTTACTTCACCCGAGATCTCCCTTTCCTTTCCTTTCTTTCCTGTCCTTTCCTATCACTTCTCCCTTTTCGGCGGTCCCTGAGCTCTTGCCGCTCGTAAATACCCGTCTACACACTCACACACTCCCCCCCCCCCCCCCCCTCTCCTCTCTCCTCTCTCTCTCTCTCTCTCTCCTCTCTCTCTCTCTCTCTCTCTCTTCTCTCTCTCTCTCCTCTCTCTCTCCTCTCTCTCTCTCTCTCTCTCTCTCTCTCTCTCTCTCTCTCTCTCTCTCTCTCTCTAGCTCTCTCTGGGGGGATCATGTTCCGTGCCTCTCCGTGCAGGTCACTGCTTGCAGCAAACAATGGGCCCAGAGTCTGTTGCCGCCTTCAATACCAGCTCTCGATCCCCATCTTCCAGCATGGATCTCGATGCCCTTGTTGCTTGAGGAAGTTGGATGTCCGGGGCTACCACGGTACTGACAGCGCTGTTCACTGCACCTCAGGGGAAATGTGGCAATTGTCGGCCAGCACTACCCCGTTCGCAAGCGCGTCGATTGCGGTCCTCATCTCGGCTGGTCATCCACGAATTCCCACCCCTGTCCTCGGCCACGAGCGCCGTCGTGCAGGCTTCCGCCTCCACGGTTGGGAGGAGGGTGGCAACCTTTACATTGGCCCCGTCGGTTCGTCGCCGCTCTCCGCGGCCAATCATGCCGGGTGGGCCGCCGCACGCGCTGCCCAAGACAATCAGACCCGCTATGCTGGCGTGTTAACAACCGCCCGTGGCCTTCCAATCCCTTGCATTCGAAACATTTGGTTGGGGGGGAGGGAGGGGCGCTGCTGATGCGCTGGCTTTGTTGAAAAGGCTCCAGGGGCTTTAAACCAGGCCTCCATGGCGCAAGAGATGTGGAGGGATCTTTTGTCATGCGTCGGGTCACTTTCGTTGCTGCTGCCGCTGTGGGTCACCACCTGGCTTCTTGCCGGGTGTGACTTGAAACATGTGGGTTTAGGTCGTTGAAACATTGGTTTGGTCCCGCTCCTGTTAGGGAGAAAGAAGACTATATCTGGAGAGAGAGAGAGAGAGAGAGAGAGAGAGAGAGAGAGAGAGAGAGAGAGAGAGAGAGAGAGAGAGAGAGAGAGAGAGAGAGGGGGGGGGGGAGTGCGTGTGTGTGTGTGTGTGTGTGTGTGTGTGTGTGTGTGTGTGTGTGTGTGTGTGTGTGTGTGTTTGCCACTAGGGCGAATGAGATAGAACATATTCCCTCAGTGTGTGTGTGTGTGTGTGTGTGTGTGTGTGTGTGTGTGTGTGTGTGTGTGTGTGTGTGTGTGTGTGTGTGTGTGTTTTAATAATCCTGTCTGCAAGTTACAGGTCCTTGGGATTGCCAGGTTGGAAGGAGGAGGAAGAAGATTGGGTTTGGGTCGTTGGACCATAGGGTTGGTCTTTTATAACCCACTCTTGTAAATGGAAGTAGCCTCCATCTGTCCAGCCACTACAGGCTAATGTCGTGGAACAACAAGTCCTGGGAATGGTAGGAAGGAGGAAGAAGACTGGGTGTGGGTCGTTGGAACATTAAGCTGGTCTTTTTTACCCCGCACTTCTAAACAAAGGCAGATTCCATCTGTTCAGCCACTAGAGGCTGATTTGATGGAGCAAAAGGAGCCTAGGACTGTAGTGCGTAGCCACGGGGGTATGAAACGCCATCGAAAGAAGAAAGAAGAAAGAATTACATCAACCCAGCTCAGAGGGCCTGATGAGATGCAAACGAATAAACCAACGGTATATGAGAACCTAGTTGAAAGAATAGTCGAAGAGTTATCCGTGGGAGGGTCATGATGACATGACTCATGTCTATCCTCGAACACGCGTGCGGACAGTCAGCATTTTCCCCAATGAGATCATGTTTTTGGACTCTAGTCTTAGTGTAGTCTACTAGTCCGCAGGCCTTCGAAAATCGAGGAAGGAAAAAGGAAGATGGGGGCGACAGCTCCCACCCCGAGACTCCCGCCCCGCCACTAAACTCCCACCCCGACACTCCCGGCAGTGTGACCCCGTGGGTGTGACCTATTTCCCCTCCCCCGGTATATAGCATGACTAATAAGGAATACCCTGGAAACCAAAAAAAAAAAAAAAAAAAAAAAAAAAAAAAAAAAAAAAAAAAGAGAGAGAAAGAGCAGGTCACATTGGGCCCAGACCTACGGTTACCCACCCCTCCCCCCCCCCCCCCCCCCCAAGGAAAAATATCAAACCCTCTGTCTGAAGAGCTGACAACCCCCATAACACAAACAACCTCCACAGCACAACGAAGTGTTAAAGTTAAAGGTTTAATGGTCGCATTGCCGTACCTGGCACTGAAGGTTTGGGGGAACCCATAGGAGCAGATGGGGCCCTCATCTGACCCCAAAAGGTCCCGTGTACATACATGCAAGAAGCTGTGGTGTGGCTGGGTCATAGGAACACGATAAGGTGGTGTATCTTCACTGGGGTTTCCATGGGAAATGCCCGTTGGGCTTGGGCATGTGAAGGTTACTGTTGTCTGTGGGAAATGTATCAACATGGAAGGCAACCTGTAATTACATTTATAAACACACAAGCCAACCAATGCAAAGCATCCACCGTTGATCGTACCCCTAGAACCCTGTATCAGTGTGTACATGTGTGATTATAGAGTGAACAGGGTCCCGATCCAATGGACCCCCGTGCTCCCCAGAGACTCCCCGAATACGCATCGTCTGCAGACCCAGAATGACAACCAAAAAATGATTTCAATATGAATAATTACAAAAAAAGGGCAGAAACAGGCGGGCACGCTATTTGAGGTGTAGCTATGCAGTGCGGACGACGCCAGAATGTGCCAGAATGCACCAACTCGGCCGTCATAGCAGCAAAAACCAAGCTTGGTGGATGGTGTAAGATTTGACATGAAGTTGTTCGAAGTCAGGGCCAACACCTGCACCATGCAGCGTCCCTGGTCAGCGGTCTGCGTGGACTGGGAGGACCACGAGCCGCTTTCCCTGCAAGTAGGCTGGCACCAGCTAGCAGAGGGGTGGCTAACAAAAAAGTAAGCTGTAGTCCATAGTGGGGCGCCGCAGTGGCAGGAAAAAAGTGTGAGAGGAAGGGAAAAAGCTGGTCTAGAGACAGTGACTCTCACGGCAGAAATTTACAGAGAGTGTTCCCGCCAGTCCTAAAGGGCTGCTGTCCACCCATGGGGACGGCATTCAAAAACGCATCCCGCAACGTTGAGTTACATACCCCAAAGTGCGGAGCAATGCGAGGCATATATGATTCTTAAAATCCGGTGTCGGGTCGCGGCCACCTCATATCCCGCCCAAATAAAGCGGAGGCAAAACCCGCGTGTAGCCTGGATCCAGGCATATGGGTAGTGCATAATAATCGAAAGTGCCATAACTGTGCAAAAACGACTCCCCATTTGCAAATCTCTGACAAACAGGAATGGGCAGAGGGAACCGTGATGATCCCTGGCATTGCTCGGTACTGTGGACTAAGTCGCTTATCAAACACACCTACGTCAAAGCAGCGGATCGGCTGGATCCACTGAATATCTAAATTCAGAAAGTCCCCCCGGGGGGCCCCAAATTCCGTACCCGATGACATGTTTTGGATCGTAAGGCAGTCTGGATAAATGCCACGTACACCCGGGACCAGCCCTCCCACTGTGAACAGCACATTGATCAATGCCCTATCCGGTAACATCGTACGTAGTATGATATCATCTTAAATGTGCGTCATGAACCGGATATTCATGAGGAGCAGCTTGGCTTGCTGGTGTTGTAAGTGGTCTCCAGTGGGAAGGTCCACTAGTGGAAAGGGTTGGCTCCCAAAGTGGTCCCTTAAGGGTCCCTAAGATTCCCAAAAAAAAATCCCAAAACCTCTGATGTCCCAAACATGTCCCAAAATTGGATCCCAAGCAGGTCCCGTAAACCCCTGTTCCCAAACTATTCCCCAAAAAAACTCCCATCAGACTCCCAAAAATACAGGATCCCAACAGGGGCCCAAAGTTGCCCCCCAAGCAGGTCCCAAAAACCATGATATCCCGAATGTGTCCCATATTGTTTCCCATCAGCCTCCCAAAAATAATGTGTCCCAAGCTCCCCCAAAAATAAGTGATTCCCAAAACCGTCCCAAGAATACAGCATCCCAACAGGAGCCCAAAGTTGTCCCCCAAGCAGGTCCCAAAATCCATGACTTCCCAATCGCGTCCCATATTGGTTCCCATTAACCTCCCAAAAATGATGTGTCCCAAGCTGCCTCAAAAAATAATGATTTCCACTAGTGCAAGGCGTGGGTTAGGAACCGATACTCGTAATAAAAAGCAAAGAGATTCACCAAGTTGGGTGAACAGGAAGCGCCCATGGGAACACCAACCCGCTGACAAACACATGTGTCAAAAAATAAGCCCCCGGTGACTGCGGTGGTGATCATAGCAATCAAATGTTGCCTGGTGAAAACAAAGTCCGAGACTTTTCGTTGGGGGCACGTGAACGAAACCCTGGGTGGTTGTTGGTCTGCCGTCACCCACTCGTGATGGAGAGCACTAACTAACAGGTAAGGCGTGGGGCCCCGGGATCCGGTGGTGGGGATGGTCGGCCTCGGTGATTGTTGCCATATCAAATGCCCTATCGATATCCACGCACCATGTCACGGTCTGAACAAGTTCATCTTGTGGAACGTTCGTGTACAACCTAGCTAGTAACATCCCATGTAGTGATGACGTCATCCCATGTCATCCCACTAACATCCCATGTAGTGATGACGTCATCCCATGTCATCCCAGTAACATCCCATGTAGTGATGACGTCGACGGGGATCGTTGCCATTGTGAGATGTGGAAAATGTGTATGAAGCCATTCTCGGGTTCCCCTCCCAAAGGCGTCCTGAAGGTTATAATTGCAATCCTTGATCGTCAGGACTGCCTCTCTAGAGTTTTTGAATTCCGTCATACACGAGCGCCAGGCCAACGGCACCCCTGCATTCCGAATGGCATCCTCCCATAATGTCTTCAAAAAGGTTTAATGGCCTTACAGCCTTGTTGAGTGCGTTGATAGAGTGGCTTGAACACCCCCTTAGAGCCAATGCTTAACCATCGGAAAGCCACCGGAGTCGAGGAAGGAAGGAAATATTGAGGAGTGATCAGCAGTAACTTCGGGCAAGCAACACGTGACTATTAGGGAATCGGGAGCCTGAGAATGGTATAATTGGATGTCGACACGTGACTCTTTTGGCATCGAGGGCCTGAGACTGATATATTTCACTTTTCGCTTTAAAAGTGAAATACATTTATTTACATAAGAGGAAAGCACACCCCCCTCACCATAAAAACCTCACAACCCTAAACCCGACGTCAACCCCCCCCCCCCCCAAAAAAAGGGGAGCCTCGCAGCCAACTGCCGCCCAACGGCCCGCGGGCCCGCCGGCCGGACAATCGCAAAGCTCACCCTCCGATGCGTAGAAATCCATACAAGGTCTTCATGCGCAACTAGCGCCTGATTAACCAGGCCTTGGAGCCGCTTCAAAAACTCCTCCGCGTCCGTATCAGAACCCCCAAATGTTTCAAAGGCTAAGGGCCGGAACACGACACGTGGTGGCTGCCTAAGTAAAACCTTCCTGTACGAGGCCAACTTGCCCGCCGCAGCCCGTGCCGCAACCCCACCAGGCACAACCCCCCCCCCCCCCCACCAGACCAATAAGAGGCAGCGAGTGGAGAGGTCCCCATCACATCGACATACAAATCCCAGCCCCCATCCCAGTCAAGGAAGACCAAGTCTGGCCCATGTGACTCAAAACCCACAACCCGAACCGGGAGGGGAGGTTCCCGGGTGCCGACAGCCGCCACCTCCATTCCTATCCGAAACAGCAGATCCCGTACCGCATTATGGCGAAAAGTGACCGCCACCCCACGACCAACCCGACACTGGACCGCATGATCACCCCAGCGATCCATCTCCTGACCACACCGGGGACATGGGGCCCCCCTGGGGGACATTGGAATCAGCAACTGATATGGTAGCCGACACCGAAACTCGATGTTAGCCATGACTTGGCCCATGCGCTCAACCGGGAGCGCTTGAAGGCACCCCGAGGCATGAGGGCGGGCCGCCGAGTCCAGGACCTGAATGAGACGTTCCCGAGCGGGCAACGCAAGAAGGGCTCGCCGACGAAGGTTGGAAAGAAGCTCACTCAGCTTGCGTTGGACGTCAGTATCAAGAAACGCCTCATCGAGAAGCTCCCAATCGGAACCCGGGCAAACGTTAATGAAGACGACCGCGCCTCCTCAACGGCCCTAGACACGGGCACCTCCCAACCCGCCAAGATCTCCTCGTGGACGCGCTGGGTCTGTAAGACGGAAGCTAAAAAGGCCACGGGCAAAATGTCCTCAGCCCTAACAATCCCCAGGCCACCACCTGAAAGGGGAAGCGCAGCTATCTCCGCTTGCAGAGAACCGAAGCCAGCCCCCCCCCCCCTCCCCCGCCACCACAATTCGCCCAAGGGAGGAATATATTTCACTTTTCCTTTAAGCAAGACCTGGGCTACCAGGTGAGAGACTTGACAGGAAAATTGAGAGACTTCAGGCTGCTTCGGATAAAATATTTAGCGGCCGTTTGGCTGACGGGAAGGACCCACTGAGACACTAATCCAGGTGAGAAAAGAAAAGGCAAGGAAGGAAAAGGTGAGCTACTGATTCCTTAAATCTTTCTACCGATGACTGACATGACCCGGTCCAGCTTACCAGAAGAAGGTAATGCATGAGACTTGACAGGAAAATTGAGAGACTTCAAGCTGCTTCGGATAAAATATTTAGCGGCCGTTTGGCTGATGGGAAGGACCCACTGAGACACTAATTCAGGTGAGAAAAGAAAAGGCAAGGAAGGAAAAGGTGAGCTACTGATTCCTTAAATCTTTCTACCGATGACTGACATGACCCGGTCCAGCTTACCAGAAGAAGGTAATGCATTAACTTCTGGGACGAAGGATCCACATACGTCCATGATCATGACAGGTTTGGTTGGATTCAGTGTTGCAACAGTATGTACAATTGTGCATACTGTTTGCGAAGGTTTGAACCAGATTTGGTGCCCATCATGTCCCTGCACCAACAACATTAACCTTAGGATTAAACTTCAGCATGCGCTCCGCCGTGTTGATTATAGATTACCAAATTTGGTAATTTAAAGATATGTAGAGCCATGCAGAAATGGCCATGGGTCACTCACAGCATCTTAAAGATATGTAGAGCCATGCAGAACTGGGTCACTCACAGCATAAGACAGCAGAACATAGCATCTATAGACTATCATCTATAGGCTAGCTAGCCTTAATGTCATGGTATATGGACAGGTCATGGTGCCTGAAAACTGCCCAATGCCATTTGCCATGGGTTTTTTGGCTTTTGCACTTGAAGTTGTGGCGATAGGGCTTGGGGACTTGCTATAAATGAGGCGGGGTTCGTTGACAGGGGCCCCACCAATGCAGGAGGTTCGCCAGTGCTGCACGCATTGAGCAACGACACAGGCAAGCTTCTATATATTTTGGCGATGGCGTGGAGGTTTTTGCTGATAGGGCAAGTAAAGAAGACTGGCTCATAGCACTGGCAGGGTGTGGGGCAAACTCACAGGCAGTCTTGCACTTTAAGGCAAAATTTAAATGGGGAAAATCAGTTCGCCTTTGAATCCCGTGCGCGTGGACACAACACCAAAACCCAGTACTTTGCAGTTTGATTGATGTACTGCAACAGGGTGTCTTACACGTCGGCGGTACAATTCACGGTACAATGATGTACCTTACAATGGTATATACATTGTCCCGGTACCCCTGGGTAAAAGTGATACATGTGATGTTGCGCCGGAGGTACGGTAAGGGGGCCTTCAAGGGCAAGGAAAGGGTCAACAATTGTCTTGCAAGGAAGGAGTTCTATCCAAGGACGCCTAGATCTAGCTATGCAGAAAAGAATGCATCTTGCACTACATTACATTGCAGGGAGATGCATACGGTAGATAGGAGAGAAGAAAATATTATTGGATTAAATATTATAGGATAGGCAGCATATTTTCAGCGTATTCAATACTAAGAGTGAAGCCTATCCTAAGCCATACCATAAATCCATCATGTAGGGACGCAGAATCTAGGGGCCGAATATTAAAATAATACGAGAGAGTGAGAGAGAGAGAGAGAGAGAGAGAGAGGAGAGAGAGAGAGAGAGAGAGAGAGAGAGAGAGAGAGAGAGAGAGAGAGGAGAGAGAGAGAGAGAGAGAGAGAGAGAGAGAGAGAGAGAGAGAGAGAGAGAGAGAGAGAGAGAAGAGGAGAGAGAGAGAGAGAGAGAGAGAGAGAGAGAGAGAGAGAGAGAGAGAGGGGGAAGGGGGGGGGGGGGGGGAGCGAGCGAGAAATAGAGAGAGAGCGCGCGCGCGTTGTTGTTACCGACCATCTTCTTGAAGTTCGGAGGCCATAAAAAGTTCACTTTTCCCTTTAAAAAAGCTAAGCGTGTGCATCAGCAGGTACGCGCCGGACCCTATGTTCTACGCGGGCTGATTACATTATGGGACACCCAAGGGTTGGCGTTTTGATATTAACCTCAACCACATAAGGCGAAATTGGTAAATAGTTTTGCCAATTGCTGTTTTTATTGTGAAAACGGCAACGTAATGGACTACCGTTATGTCATCTCGTCAATCGTCGTCTTGAGGAGGTCTTTGCGCCTGTACAAATAATACAGTTGGCCTACAAGCATTGTACAGTGCAATGTTTGCAGGCCATCTCCGACTTTTTTAAGCTACACTACGTCACATCATGCCCTTGTGGCTGGACAAATGTTACTTCTTCACCACTGTAAGATTGGGAACACAAAGACCAGCCCAAGGTGCCAACGGCCCAAACCCAAATGACTCCCAAAACCCAAATCCAAATTGCTCTCGCCCCCATCTTCCTTTGCCAAACCCAAATGTCACTTCTTCAGACCGATAAAAACGATTTTTATTCTGGAGCGATTTTACTTATGCTAAAAACAGTTATTCCGGCTAAAATTACTTCTTTCGGCAAAACTATCTTGCCAGGGTTTCTGCCAGCCCTGATCCAGTCCCCCCTGCCTCATTGGACAAGAAGGTCCACAGCACTGCAGGAAGGCGTGACGTGTACTTCAAGGGCACTTTGGCGGTAGCAAAGCCGGCAAGGCACGACCGTTGTTATGCGGGCTCGGCAAGTGTTTAGACCGTACAAGTGCGAAGTCTATGCAAAGCGCAGAAGAGTTGGCAATGGCCGCGTCGTTGTTGTATCCTGTTGTCCCTGACCTCGTATTCGCCCCGCCCGGGCCGTGCGACACCCTTGCGAGGCTTAAATATACTTTATAGGTGTGCGCGACATTGTAAGTTGCCGTGAGTGCCGTGTGCAAGCTGAGCATGCCACTCCGGTGGCGGTAGGCAACGCTTTCAATGGCAGTATGGCAGCTCCTGAAACAGGTGAGGCGCGCGGGGTTGCTCCCAGTCCCGGGCTGGGACAGACCCAGGCGGCTGAGCCTGACACAGGGTGTGAGGAACACCTTGCCGTCATGGCAGAGCTGCTTGATAAACTCGCTAGGATGGACAGCGAAGGCTATTTCAAAGAACCCGTCAGAGCTGAGGATGCTCCTAATTATTTCGAGATTATAGAGAATCCTATGGATTTCAGAACTATGCGGGAGAAGGTGCGAGAACTTTAAATGACGTTGGGTGCTGTTCTTGCATCTTTGCGCTGGCCTTTTTGTATTGTGCATTCAAAGTCGACCTTCGACGGGTGGCACTCGTGCTAATCCCGCATTAGAACTGGAGATTTTACGAGCGCTAAAAAGACTTGAAAATTATGTTATGCGTCTGCTATCCGCGCTGTGACTCTGAAGTGGTTTTCCATAGAAATTGATGTTATCCTCTGTTGGGCCGGAGTTGCCATGCGCTGCGTTAACCTTTTCTAATGCGCGCTCTGTACTTGTCGTACTGGATATTCAGACTCGCATAAGTGTTAGATTTCACTATGCCCTTTGGGATGTTCCTGTCTGAATTTCGAGCCATACCTAATGTCCTTTTAGTTTGCCCACATTGTGATTGGGGCCTCTTTTCGTTGCTCGCATAGATGCAGATGGCTTTAAAAGCCTTTCTTGTCTTCGTGTTTTGATTGGCAACAATTATCTGCATTAAAAGCTGTTGCACATTTGTGCACCGGTCATGGGCTTGAATCAAAGGTCACAAGTTTTGCCTTGACAATTTAAAAGCTGCATAAAGGGGCTACAAGACAAGAAAGGGGGGGGGGGGGAGTCCATCTTCCCTATAAATTAGCTTCTGGCTTCACAAATCTGTCTGCATGCCATAAAGTGCAGCATAGGAGATGCCCCACTGCTATTAGCTCAGCATCAATACACTTATAAATCCGACGCTCTTGTTGGATTCAAACCCCAAGCTCAATGTTGCAAGTATGACAAGACAAAATTGTGTTCTGTGTTCATTACCTTACAACTTCGTATCTTCTCTTGCTCTATTTCACCTTCAAATGTACGGTACAAAGCATCACGTGGGTTTCATTAAGCTCAACAGCCATGTACAAGAGAAGCAGGATGGAACAAAACATACAGGATATAGGACACAGCCATTACTGAGAGCAACGGGATAGGAATTCAAAGCATCACAAACGGTATCGTTATGGACAAACACATTATGGTTAGAAATTTAATCATTGTGCGCTCTTGGCTGAGTGTTGAGCCATATTTCAGAGTTAATCGACCATGTACATCAATACATTGTGTCACACAGCAGAAGCTCTTGTTCTCCCTTCGGATCTGAGCACATTTTGCTTTGACACTCAAGTGGACTCAAGCGCTGTGGTTGCAGGTGCGAGACCGGCGGTACCGGTACTGGAGGGCCTTTGTGCAGGACTTTGAATTGATTTGCAACAATGCAATGCAGTACAATCAGAGAAGGTCTCGCATATTTAAGGCAGCTAAGTCAATGCTGCGCGCCGGGATGAAGCACCTGCAAGGAAATGAAGCACAGGGGCGTGCAGCAATCATTGCGATGCATCCTGATGGTCCAGATGCAGCTCTTGAGGAAGAGGCGAAGCACCCCGCTCCTCAAGCTTCAAACAGACGCAGCAGAGCAAGCATTGGGACAGCTAATGGCACCAGGAAGGGCCCCAGTGCAATATTGGGGTCGGAGGTCAAAGTCCCAACAATGCTCCACAGTGCTTCGCATTTGCAAAATGCTGTTAGACTGGGACCGACAAGAAGTACATCGGTTCTGCAGAATCCAGCCATTGCCAGACTTAATGCCCGTCCAGAGTCTTTTGGGCAGGCAGCTCAGGTTTTTGAACCCACGGTGTGGTCCGCATGCTGCTTTTTGGGTTTTAGATACTCGGGGGATGCAGGTAGGGGTGCTGATGTGGGTGACCTGGACATGGCAAACAAAGATATTGAAGCAGTTTTCTGTAATAATATGGAATGCCTGAAAGGGAGGGGTAGAATAGTACACTCTTTTAGCTTTTAGTTTTGTTTTCTTTTTGTGTTTTGTGTGTGTGTGTGTGTGTGTGTGTGTGTGTGTGTGTGTGTGTGTGCGTGTGTGCGCGTGTTTTAATAAATCAGCACGCACACACACACACACACACACACACACACACACACACACATCCCTTGCAGGTCTTATGAGGAGTGGTGTTCTTGCTCTGCCCACCGACCTGTCATACACAGTGTTTTTAATGTTGTGGAGTTCCTGGCTAATGCTTTGCCGCCTTCCCCATCGTGTGTGTCTCTTGGCTGACATAAGGATGTGGGGAGCCCTCAGATGAATATTAATATGCAAGCACTGGACCTCATGTATGAAGCAGGATCAAATGATGGATATTGGAGCCTGTCCGATGAAGATGGTTGCGACCTACAATGTGGAACGCTGCCACATAGGAGCCAGGCAGTCGTGTTGCAGTCGCTGACTGGTCAGCAGCCTTCGAATCAACTGTTTACAGTTGCTGTTAGAGGCAAGGCCCGTCTTTTCCTCCTTGCAAGGTGGGGCTTTTCATTCTCTATGAGTCAGGCTGAATGCGTATCGTAACGATGTTAAAAAGTGTGTGCAAACAGGTGTCATGGTGCCGGGGATCAGGTGAACAGGAGCAGAGTTTACCTCATCCTGCTGAATCGCAACAGAAAAGGCGGAGATTGAGCGAGTCAGCAGCAATAATGACCTACTGTGAGATCCGCTACCGTCACACAAACGAAGCTCGTGTGGAAGCACAGGCACGACGGGAACGCTGGGCAACATCGCAGGAGTTGCAGCTGAGGATGCAGATGTCCAATTCAGTATCAGCTAGCACAATGATCCAATCATCTGAGCCTGATATCACCTCGTCATCTGTTCCAACAGATGGCCCTGCTGCCGCGACCAACCTGCACAGTGTGCCAAGCAATCAGACCACTCCAACGCAATGCCCAGTCCTCCGACCTCAGTCACCCTTTGCAGCGGTGGACCCTCTCGTTGGACCTCAGCAGATCGCAGATAACCCTTCGGGGATAAAGCTGCAGTCTGACGCATGGCCATGGCAGCAATCAGGCACAGAAAAAAGACCGGGCGTTGAAAACGTGCCTTCGCAGAGCCTAGCATCTCCGACTGGGGTACCCTGTGAGGGTGACGCTCAGCTAGGGCAGGATGGGTTGATGTCAGCGAATTGCTCTCCCGCAGGGATCCGGGGACAAAGAGTCGGCGCCCCTAGGCTTGGGGATCCCCCAGCACACATTTCTGCTCTTGATGCAAAGAGCCAAAGAGAAGATATCCAAGAAGACTGGGATCACAGAAAGGCATTGACATGGCGCAGAAGACCTATTGATTACGACCTGACGTTCCCGCATATCCTGCAGCACCATATGTTGGGCGGTTTGGCAGGATTTCCGTCTCAGGTATCGTTGAAGGGGTCGTTACAACCTCTACTGTCTGATTCTTTTCGTGTCTTTAAGGTTTGTCTTTTTGTATCTTGTGGCCCAGGTCGGATAGAGGCAAGCGAAGTCAGGAAGGGAAGGGGTGGGGGGAAGGCTGTCGAGGGGAAAAGGAGGTAGGAGAGAGGGCAGTGGACAGGGGGGGATCGAAATGCGGAAGAGGGAGGCAGGTTTGGTGTTTTTTTTTTTTTTTTTTTTTTTTTTTTTTTTTTTTTTTTTTGGTTTGGGGGGGGGGGGAGAAGGGGATGGGGGAACGATTGAAGGCACACGTGTTTGTGTAACACATAGACAACTATGCTAGTGTCAGTACCTGCTGATTGATAATAGTTGGGTGTTTAATTTAGATATTGAATAAACTCGTGGAGGTGGACATACAAGACTTTAACCTCTGGCCACGGAACAAAACAAGGGGCAAGGTTTGGGTTCCAAGGCATGAAGATGTTAAAAGGGGCCCAGATTTCATTTAAAAAGGGCCGCCACGAATGCTTTAGTGATCACTTGGGCCTGTAAATGTTTGACATGGCTCTGACATTGTTAATAATTTTGGCACAGTGTACCATAATTATGCAATGTCTTCACTTACTAACTTTGTCGCATATTCAATTATCAGTGTAGCCGGATGATAACTGGTAGCAACCGCCTTTTTTTCCATGTTTTCCAACTTATTTTGAGAAGAGAGGGGGGGGGGGATGATTCAACATTGGCAGGGCAATGGTGTGTTGTGGAATATGGACAATGGGTTGACAAGGGATTACTGACTTGATGTGGGCATACCGGGGTTGTGCAGGTGACCCATGTTGAGGTAGACGATGTGGAGCTCAATACATATTCCGGATGCCTCATCTCCGCCATTAATTACCTGGAAAATGCATTGGAGCAGTTAAAAGTGGAATTTCAGGAGGTATTTTCTTGGTTATTTTTAAGCCCAGAACTGCTCCTGAGTTGGGGTGCTCCTGGGGTGGTGGACGTGAGCAACGTTGTCTCCCTAGAGCAGCGCTTTCACATGTGTGTGAGGTCCAGTGATTCTAAGCTGGCATGCTCAGTGCTTTGGCATGGTCTGTTCTGAAGGTCACTTCTTATGAGGGCTTGAGCAGACGCTGGTGGCATTAGTTGAAGCCTGAATTTGTGGGGTTTCTGTGTCATTATGTTATTTCTACAATATCATCACTGCTGGAACTTCGTTACCAGGGTATTGCGGTGTGGCCAAGCCCCCCCCCCCCCCCCCCCCAAAAAAAAAAAAGGGAAATGAGGAAAAAAAGGGAAAAAGGAGGGGGAGGGGGAGAAGCTGAAATGGGGAGGGGGTAAGAAAGAAAGAAACAGGTGCTCCAGAAACAAGGCGCAAACGGGTGGAAGGTTGATGTGCTGGGGTGGCCACTCTGAACCCTCCCAAAAGGTCATGCACATACAATTTTGAGTGTTTATGAGAAGGTGCTGAAATGGGGAGGCGTTCACGACAAGGTGCAAGTTCCCCATGCCCATTGCGCGTCATGCTGTACAGGGCAAATCCAAAGTTTGCTCATGCCTGTAGCACATTCATCATAAGATAATAGAAATGTTAACACAATGATTGTTTGTCTGACCAGGCTTACAATGGCAGGCAAGGAGTGACGATATGAGCTGTGAGGGAGAACAGAGTGTCAGAACTTGAGTGATAGAGAGTTGGGATAGAGAAAGGAAGGGTGCAAGGCCAAGCTGAATTTAACCCGTTTCATAATGCATAGAGTAAGGAAAGCTGCTGACACTGCCATCCAAGTGGGTTGAAGGATGTGCAAATTTCATTTCCGCTGTAATGTGCTGATGGCGTGACCTTCCCCTTTACTTAAAGAGTGCCCTTTCCTGGGACCCACAGCCGGATGCTCCATCCAAGGCAGTAAAGAAAGCTGTGCGCAAGGCAGCCAAAGATGCCGGGGTCTTACGAAGCAAGGGCAGCGGGCTGCGAAGAAATGTGCCCCAGAGGATGATCTCACAGAGGAGCCAAGCGGACAGCCGCAGCAAGGGCAAGCGCCTGTATGGGCGGGGTGGGGACCTCGGTGACTTTGTTATGGGTGGTACCGGCTCCTTGCACCAGCCCAAGCTTGTCGAGCGGATTCCGGTGCGTACACATAACTTCCCGCTGGTGGCTTCCTTTTGCCCCCCCGCCCCCCAACCTGCGGGTAGCCGGGCACCCCGTGGGAGTGGAGAAAGGAAGAAAATCGGCGCGCGCACACACACACACACACACACACACGCACGCACACACACACACACACACACATGCGCGCGCGCACACACGCATGCCCAAGAATACACGTATATATTCATAACACATATACATATGCATACATATACACGTACATACATATCCATGCGTGTGTGTGTGTGTGTGTGTGTGTGTGTGTGTGTGTGTTGTGTGAGAGGGCTAAATGGAGAAATGATGGTGCCAATGTGCAAGGGTTACTTTACACCAAGTGATGGGGGAGATTATTTAGAGGAGTTTCTGTGGTGTGCAGCCAAGCAACATTGCTGTGCCTTCCGTGAAACCTCTCAGCAAGGAAGAGGTTTCAAATCGAGTCCAAGCAATCACATATCTTCGAGAGAACAGCCATTTGCCCACAGAGCTTTTGAGCACTCTTGGAATGGGTGGAGGCGATAGCAGCGAGGAACAGACATCTGACGAAATGTACCTTGAAAAGCATGAATTGCAGAATGAAGCAGAGAATCAACGCGCCTTACTAGCTGCGGGAGGTAGGCCACTAGCTTACTAAAGCTCATCTTGTGCCAAGAGTTCCAGTGCCAGCAAGAAGAGATGTGCATTCTCTCTCTCTCTCTCTCTCTCTCTCTCTCTCTCTCTCTCTCTCTCTCTCTCTCTCTGCGCGCACATGCGTGGGTCTGCGTGGGTGGATGGGTGGGGCATCACACAGAAGCACCCAAGAAAGTGCTGTGCTGAGACTGGCCGACCATGGAACATTGGCACCACCAGAAAGTGGCGGAGGGGTTGTTCAGGTGGTTCTCAGAAGCGGAATCCTTCCCAGACAAAGCCAAAGCCGCAGCGATCCACAAGCCTTAGCACTCGAATTGAGCGCATGAATATACACGAATCACCCATGACCGTCAAATCCGCACCATCCAATTCCGCTAATATCTCCTCCGAATACTGCATTTCTCACGTCCCCTCTGCTCCAAGCATTTCCACGCTCGCTCCATTGGACACAACCTATCCGGCGGGGCAAGCAGACTTATGCCCAGCGCAGCCCAGCCTCCTGGATGACGGCACTGCAGTTGCTGCAAAGAAACGTGGAAGGCCACGAGGCAGTAGCAGGAGCAACAAAGCCGCTTCCCGCCGGTCAGACCAGGGTAAGGCTGGTAGGCAGAGTGGCAAAATGAGAGCGAGTGCCCGGGGCTCTCAGTTGGCAGCGGCAGAGTCAGACCCAGGTTCTTCTCTGCCACCCACCTCTCCGGGGCAATTGCAGGCCAGCCCAGCTGTGTGGGATGGACCAGAGCAGGGGCAGAGTTTGGATCCTGAGCAAGGGCAGTGCACCATGGTCCCTTCACAGGACCAGGACTCAGAGGCACCGCAACAGGATCTTCCAGAGCTTCCTGACAATACAATTGTCTGTGATACATCCACCGAGGGCCAGAGACCTTTGCCACAGGGTGCTGCTCCCGGTGGCTGAGCTCCAAAGGGTTCGATTGTTTACACTGCCGCATTTTGCACTTACGTGATTTTTGATTGAAAATCATGCAAGTGGCACAGGTGGTTATTTCCCCCAGGGGTGTCTTTGTGGGGCAGAGCTTGCTATGGCTGGAGAGAGCGTAATGTCTGGCCCCACCTGGCAGCTGGACAGGTGGGTTTCAGGGTGGCTAGTGTGACTCTAGTATTGTCACTTCAAAGGTGTGCCATGCGTCTGGGGAAAAGAATATCTGGCAAGTGCTGTGGTGAAGGCACGCAGTCAGTAGCGCTCAGCAAGGCACTCCAGGCAGCATGGAGCCATAGACAAACGGTATTGCACCGACCATTTATATTGTCTTGGCATTGCTGCTTGCTGTTTCTGAAAGTCCGCCACAAATAAGATTGTCCTGAACCATGTTGCCGGGACATCTGTGTTAGGAGCAGGTGGGGTGAGTGGGCAATGGGCAATATGAAACTACTTATGTAGCATAGGCGGAGGAGGAGGTCAAGGATGACAACACATCTTCAGCCTTGACGACCTTGAGGTGAGAAAGAGATCAAGGAGAAGCAAAGAGTTAAAGAGTCTTGTTCTTCTTAATGAGTGAATGAGTGAGAGGGCCAAGTTTGAAGTAGGAAAGTATAAGCGGAGACTGTACATATGCATCAAAACTAGTAGTGTCTCTTGTGTGTGTTTTGGGCCCCTGGGGGGGGGGGGGGTGCATTAAGGGCAGCAGGAGCATTTTGTACATTTATTCCAAATTGGCTACTTCAGTTGCACTAAAATTGTAAGATTTCAACGAGGGATGCATAGCAGTCAGAAAGCGTGCATGTTTGCCTTCCCAGTGATTGCAAACATGGCAAGATTAGGCCGAAAATTGTTAAAGTAGCTGGGCACTTGTGTCTTCGAAAATTGAAGAAAGGGCTCTGCAGCCCTTGTCACCCATATACAGAAGTCTTCAACAACAATTTTGGACATTTGATTTTGAGCCAGGTTTTTTGGGGAAGCCATATCATTTCTTTATTTAGGATTATTGTGGCAGGCAGAAGAACTGATTTCATTATTTGAGCAAGCGTTCAGGGCTGTTGCCCCTGTACCTTTAATTCTTCACAAGCATCATGGCATCATCACGGCGATTTTGGAAGCCGTAGGTGGAACATGTACTGAACAAAAAGCAGATGTTGTGTGTGTGTGTGTGTGTGTGTGTGTGTGTGGGTGGGGGGGGGTCATTAATATATTGAAGTCACTGTGAAATGCCTTGAGGAGGCCTAATGTGTGACTTAGAAACAGGGTGAAGTGTGCATGACCCGGCACACGCTGGGAAGAGATTATTTAAGCACCATCGATATTGCCCATGATGGCCCCCGTACGTGCACGAAGCTTCTGTGCCTCCACCCAGCATAATTAAGCCTTCGAGGAACAGCACAAGAGACAAAGGCGCATACAATCCATCCTTGGGTCCCCCCCCCCCCACCCAAAAAAAAAAGAAAGAAAAAAAAGTATGCAAAACCCTCTGTCTGGAGAGGTAACAACCGCCCTCACAACCCCACAGCATCTGCATAAAGACTTGTTGGGTAGCAGTGACACGCAGAAGCGTCTATAACAACATATGTACCTGCAAAACACATTGTTTCCTCCCCGTCTGCCTCAAATTTATCACTTATGTTCCTTTGTTTCAAGTAAACACCCCAAATGCTTTGAGTTTCAGCAGTACGACAGTGTGAATCACACAACTGTATTCTCAGACTCAACAATCCATTGTGTACCTCCCTGTCAAGGCAGGTGGCAACATACCAATTCAGCATACCATCCCATACGGAGTTGATAAATGCACTTTCCCATTCCGGCCGAGGTAACAACTCTAGCCGGTGGACTTGCGTCACTAGCGTGCAACATGCACAGCACATTCCCTCAGGATACCCATCCCCGCCTTTACATTGTAACTCTATACTCAGGGTGCCAATCTAACCAGCCCTGGGGGGTGAGAGGGGGAAAGGAGTAATGCAGGTCAACGAATACAGCCGAGGTATACAGCGTGAAAGCAATGGTAACAAGTGAAGTGAAAAAACTCAAGGAATACCAAGCAATAGGCCTGTAGCGCTTACCCTTCACTGTTTCTCATCTATCAGCAGTGCAAGTCGGGTTTTTGAGCCTGCCAGTAAGACATGGAGATGCTGCCTGAAAAACTGCCACCAATCGTCCCGCGTCTCCTTGATGTCCAAAAGTGTCCTGAGGACCCATGAATGGCACTCAGACCTTTGAATTCACGCTCGCGTATCCCCTCCCCCCCCCCCCCCCCAAAAAAAAAAAGGGGGGGGGGGACTGGGAACATACCACACCGTCCCTCCCCCTTCACGCACGCACCAGCACACACACACACACACACACACACACACACACACACACACACACACACACACACACACACACACACACACACCCTTCTCTCCCCCCCCCCTCTCTCTCTCTCTCTCTCTCTCTCTCTCTCACACACACACACACACACACACACACACACACACACACACACACCACACAAGCGCGCGCCTGCGTGGGGGGCAGAAATTAGTATTTGTGTCTGGTTTCGCGCCCGACACACATAGAAGAGGGGATAGATATAGCCCGAGTCTAAATTTGTATGCGAGATAGAACGTGCGCTCCTCCGAGAGCTGCACAAATAAGGGTGATAATGGAGCACTCTTCGAACAACATACATAATCTTTTCTACCGCTATATATGCAGATGTGCACTCTCCTTGGGTCCTTAAACCCACAATCACAAAGAAACAGAAAGAAGGCATCGAGTGGCAAGGAGCACTCATTGATCGGCATACCATACAGAAGCGATCTCCTATCCCTGCATATCTTACTCTTGTAAGCCCACCCCCAGCTACCCAGAAACTCAGCCCCAACGTACACACTGGAGTCCTTTAGGAAATCCCCACCCCCCTCCTCTCTCTCTCTCTCTCTCTCTCTCTCTCTCTCTCTCTCTCTCTCTCTCTCTCTCTCTCTCTCTCTCGCGTGCACTCTCACACACACACACACACACACACACACACACACACACACACACACACACACACACGCACACACGCACGCACACGCACGCACACACAGCACACACACACACACACACACACACACACACACACACACACACACACACACACACACACAGAGAGAGAAAGAGATCGAGAGAGAGAGAGAGAGAGAGAGAGAGAGAGAGAGAGAGAGAGAGAGAGAGAGAGAGGAAGAGAGAGAGAGAGAGAGAGAGAGAGAGGGGGGGGGAGGGAGGGGGGGAGGCGGTGCACCAGGGACACAAGAAAGGACAGAGAATGTGTCTTGACACAACCCGAAATGATCCTCCCGCTATGAACAGGTTTAAAGGAGTCCCAAGAGTCGGAGCTCCAATTTGGGGGCAACACCACGGGGACAGTCGAAGGAAATCCCACCTCTGCTTGACGTCAGGGCGAAGGTCAAGAACAAGGACTTGCAGCCTGTCCAGAGACAGGGCACCCAGATCTGTGAGCCTGTGGATGCGGTTGGGTGTGCCCACCCCCATCACCAACGGGTGCGCGGCTAGATAGGCTTTCTGCTCCTCCACCTTGAAGTGCTTTGCGAATAGCTTTGCAATGCGGCACTCCTGCTTGACCGCCCACAATGTATGAAGCCCCCAAGCATGCATGGAGACTCTCTCTCTCTCTCTCTCTCTCTCTCTCTCTCTCTCTCTCTCTCTCTCTCTCTCTCTCTCTCTCTCTCCCCCCCCCTCTCTCTCCCTTCCTCCCCGCCCCTTCTCCCTCTCTCTATCTCTTTCCCCCCTCTCTCTTTCCCTCTCTCCCCCCTGCTCCCTGCCTCCCTCCCCCCCCCCCCAACACACACACAAACACACACACCAACACACACGAGGAAAGTTGGGCATGTGGAAGGATAGAGGACTGAAACCTTCTGATATCTTGGCATTTCTCTGACAGCAGCAGCACAGGTGATGGCAGCAGGCGATATGAAAAGTGCCACGGGCTTGTGCACTTGCGGAGGGAACGTCTTCGGGTTGTGCCACAAATGCTCGAGTACTGCTAGCCGCTCCTGCAGCAAACCTTGCGTGGGCAGTTTATATACACCTCTCCCTGTGCCAGCTGCACAAAGTCAGAGACTCCTCTGTGCGTGTATGTGTGTGTGTGTGTGTGTGTGTGTGTGGTGCGTGCACACGCGTGTGTGAATGTGTGTGTGTGTGTGTGTGTGTGTGTGTGTGGGAATGAATGCGTATGTGAGAGAGTGAGTGTGTGTGTGTGTGTGTGTGAGAGAGAGAGAGAGAGAGAGAGAGAGAGAGAGAGAGAGAGAGAGAGAGAGAGAGAGAGAGAGAGAGAGAGAGAGAGAGAGACGGGGGGGGGGGAGAGGGAGGGGGTGGCAGGGCCTTATTAAACCAAAGGAAGTGGAGTATAAAAGTGTGAGGTACTACGGAGCAGAGTGCTGCACACAAACTCACAACATTGCATCACACTTGAATGAAGCAGATTAGACTGAAGACAGGGAGACAGTTCGTGCACGCAAGGTGAGAACCTACAACTGCTTTGTTCAATAGATGTTAACTTGTCGTGCAACGTTGCCCAGGGGATCCCATGCATGCCACAACGTTACCCCCTCTGAGACCACCTTATCCAGGTGTTGACAGAAGCTAGCAAAGTCTAGACCCATAAAGCTCTCCCCCGCCCCTCTGAGTTCTGGCCAGACTACAGAAATCCTAAAACCACTGAACTAGATAAATGTCATGATTCTGAATTTCGCAATGATAAACCCAGGATCTTGGAGGTGCACTGTCAGCGCTAAAACAGAGCTCACAGGTCTCAGGAGCTATCTTTGTGCGTTTCTTGGTCCTGCAAGTCGTTTTAAATCATTTTCAAACGTCTGAAGGTATACTGTGAATGAGTATTGAGGTGATCTGTAGTCTCGGGGCCTCCCTTTTCAAAAGGAGTTGCAGTCCAAACCTGAAAGATCTGACAATTCCAAATCAGTCAGCGAGCAAGACTTTTTATACAGGTTCCACAATGAGCTTGTTAAAGCTTCTTCAGATCTGACGTCGAGACCTTGAGCTGAGCATACTTCTTCAACCTGCAACCAAGAGGAACTCTGTCAACAGGTTTCCAAAGTACTCCTCGAGCTGCTGAAAGGGTTGAAAGGCTCCTTAGACCTATCCCCTAATCTATTGCCAAGGTATTTTAATTCATCGTGGTGCAACGCAACCCTGCCTTACCCCACTGTAAGACCCCAACGAAGCTCGCAGGCATACAACAACAAACAAGAACAACAACAACCACCACCAACGAAGAAAGAGTTTGATCGGTGTTCAATCTGGGTTTGTAAAACTCCCAATTTCCCTGCATTCTGGTACAGACTCTTGTCGCCCATACCTTAGGCCTCTTCTGCTTAGATTGTCGAAGCGCTCCAGGGGTGGCTTTCCGGCTAGATTCTTCTGTCCTGGGAACATTAAGCTTTTCTTGATGTGGACGCCGCCGTTTCTTATTTTCCTTAATTGGGCGTCCTGACCCTCCAACCTTGTGTGTAGAAGTGACCATGAAAACTCCTTTGCGTCAAATTCTATCAAGGTCAAAAACTTAACATCTATAATTTGAGAATGTAATTTAAGATGTACTGCAAAATTTTAATTGTACGGGGCCACTCTAGTCTCGTCGGCCGAATCTGTTATCACTACTAACGTCGACTTTGACATGCGCAGGATGCGCAGCACACAATGGCGCAGCCGAGCGCAAAACTGCCATCGTTCGAGGGCCATTGCGTCGTGATAGGACTGAAATGATCGTAGGTACGTCCAGTACAGAATCCCCGTACGGTATGGGGCTGCTATACGGCCGTACAGCGACCGGGATGTCGTACGTGCAAACACACGCGGGTTCTTCAATTTCGTTGATGTTGGGACGGCTTCGATTCTGCGCATCTTTTAAACTCACACATGGATCCCTAAAAAGTGGTTCTGGCTATGGCAAAACCATATTAGACGGTCGCTTTTTCCGAAGCCTTCTGTCGCAAGTTGTCCGAGGGGGGAACGGGGAAGATCCACCGAGGAGCGAAGGCACGCAGAGGTATGTAGGGATTTTTCTCTCCTCGCCGATTTCCAGGCATATGACTGTACCGATCCTTATTGCGTTGCAGTTGCGGTTGGTCGTTAAGATAGTTTGGCCTCAGTGGTCCTCGCGCAACGGTGTCCCGGTGGTCGATCATAAAAAACTCGGAAGTTGAACAAGTAAAGATTGAAATTGCTTCAAAAGTTCTGCCATTCGGCTGAGATGGCTGGTGAGCGCAAGCTTCGTTTGAGTCGATGAGTGGGGCTTATCCTTGGACGGGCCAACGTCATCTAATCACTTGCTCAAGAATGTGGCCCTATACAAAAAACACCAGATAATTAACGTTACAACTCTTTTTAGGTTGCCTGCTGTGCAGGAATAAATGAAGAACTTGAACAATTACCAGGCTACCTCCGTGATTAATTCTTGAGTAGATAAACTCTGCCACTCGTGGCTAAATTTGAAAATTACGAAGTCATTGTTTTCTCATATTGGATTTTGCTGGGACTGTATCACAGATAGTCACTGCTGATGGCCCACGGCATCTCTATTATGCCAAATGGGCCCGGGCCGTCGCCTGCCTTTGACAAATACCATCGTCCAAACTCGTATCACGTTCAAGGTATGAGCACTACAGGAATTTATGCTGGTCCAGAGGCACTTCCAGTTACAGAGGGAGCTGACCAAGCGATGGGGTCCTTGCGCAGTGGAGTGCTCAGGCGATGGCTCGAGTGGAAGTCCTGACAGCAAGCATATACATTTTCCATCTCCAGGGCAGAGGGATTTCTCATTCCCTAATGTCCACCCTAGTCCACCTCAGTGGGCTCCTACACTACCGAACACAATTGTGGTGCGACTTTCCACACTATCGTTTCAAAAGACTGATGTATTTCACCTTCCCCTTTCAAAAGACAGGCCCTTATCTGTGCTATTGGTTTTAGTGATGTCTTGTGAAAACATGATTTTGAATCCGTTTGTTCCTCATCTATGCATTATGAGAGATCGTGCTTGTCTCCAGATAATTCTTGACCAATGCATTGTAGACCTCCAAAGCCAGAGGGCTTTGTGTTGTAGCTACATCTACATCTCCAGTGATAGAGGGATATTAATTTCAAAGCTGATTCTGCTTGCAACAGCTCTTTGCTGGTATAAGCTTTGCTTGGTCCTCTGAAACTTCTTTGCCTTATACGCAGCCGGCTGGCCAACCTATTCCCAATCTCAGTGTACAGCTTCCACAGGAGCTGCCTGAAAATGTGGAGATAAACACTAAGTCCTTGCGTGACATGCAACTATTGTGGGAAGAATGGCATGTACTTGAAAGATCTCAGATGCCCGCTGACCAGGTAAGCCTCGGTGCGGAAGAATGGTAGCAGTGAAAAGGAAGTGTCGGCAGACACATAGCGGAGTTTGTGAAGGTAATTCATGGAGTGTTAGGGGGTGAACAATGTGCGCATGTCATCGTCAACTCCTCGGTCGTCTGTCATTGTTGTGGATCTTGTTCATGTGGGCATCTGCACTCTTTCTATATGAGTGGTGAATCACCTTCTGTCTCTGAGCAGAGACCTGGGCCATGAGTGTGGAAATTCTTGCAACAATTGTAATAACTTGGGAATGTAAAGACCAGGTGTTAAACGCAAAATCACTTTCACAAGTTCAATTTATTCAAACTGTCCTTGTTCTAAAATTTGTTACTGGACTTGGAGCATGACATTTGTTGGCAATGATGTGAACTGGTGTCACTTTGTAGGTCTGTGAGGAGATGAAACGGCTAGCTCATCGCACAGGAAGTGCAGTTGGTGCTGCATCGCAAGGAGCCATAACACGCCAACAGATGCAGGAGCTTCTTATCTACGCGACAGGTGCGCAAGGTTTTCTGAACTTCTCTTGCAACATCCATCCTCTTCGGCAATGTGTCTAGGGTCAGAACCTGATGTAACAAAGGGCTTGTTGGCGGCAGTAGCTTTTGGTGAGACACTTCCACTCATCTCAGACTTGATAGGGCTGGCTTCTCGGGATAGCCAGATTGATTTTGTCCACAAGAACTTTATCCGGAATGGGATTGAATGGGATGTCATGGAGTAGCGTGTCGTAGAATAGCTAGCAGGGAACCTCTGCCTTGATGGCGCCTACATGTGTCCACATGGATCAACAGGTGGTCAATGCCACATCGAGCGTTTGGCAAGGGTCATGAAAGCTGTCACGTCTCTTGCATTGATGCTGATTGGTTGGAGCTAATGCAACTCGTGCTTATTGCAGATGTTATGTCTGGCAGAGATGAGTGCCTTCAGGCTGCACAATTTCTTCTTCGCCTTGCTGACAACCTTCAGACAATCCCGGCTTCGCGCTCAGGCGCTCTTGTAACAAATATAGTCACTGGCGGCAGACAACACATGACTGGGCCGTCGCAGCATCAGAGCACCCGCCCTTCGGTTCGGACTGGCATAAATACACAGGTCCTGACTTCTGTGTTCAAGTGATCCTGCAAATTCTTTGTATTTGAGTAATGTACGCAGCATCACTTTTGCGTATGCACGAAGGGTCTCCCATTTGATCAGCACTTCACCATGAGATCGGGGTTCAACAAGGTATAATCGCACTATGTATCTGGGAGGTATTGTATGGCGTTTGGCTTGGATTGAAGTGCGTGCTTGGTGAGCTCGGTGCCTCTTGAACACCTTTCTCAAGCATCCTTCCTCGATCTCCCTATGAAAGTTCAAAATCTCATGCTATCCTTGGGGCATGCAGGTTGAATCACAGACTCGTGCAGCTGCTCTCGTTAAATCGAAAAACACTCTCATGCAGAAGCTGGCATCAGCAAACATGCTACAGTTGGCTGGGGCGGCAGTGGCAGCAGTAATGGCCTGGGAGGGCATGAAGCGAGGTGAATTGTCTATTTAGGCCAAGTTGTATAAGTACCTCTTAGCGTTGCTGTTGTATTTACCAGGCCAGTGGTGTTGGTGGACGGTTCTCTGCACATTGGGTGCCATTGACACTTAAATGTTTCCTGCATATTGCGTTTTGGCAGCATGTCTGAGTTCATGCACTGCCGCTCTCTTGCGGCATGCATCTCAATTGATTGCTGGACAGGCTGGGCTTTGGGTGCAGTTCCCCATTCTTGTTGTTGTTGCCCACTGAAGCGGCAGAGTAGATTTCGATAAATGTCTCATTGGCCTGGGACCTTACTCAACAATTCTGGTGCTGGGTGGCACTGTGGATTAGTGCAGGCGATGTTTCTCTTGCAGACCGCAAGATGATACTGCAATACACAGTCAACAATGGCCCGAGCGCTTGAATTCTCCTCTTGACATGCAGCCATAGCTGGAAGAAGTCCGTGGTCAATGTCTAAAAAAGTAGCTTTGCTGATTATTGCATAGAGATCATGGAGGGTTCCTTAGGTATGACCCAGGGCCTGTAAGAGGGGCTCCACTCTAGAATTTTCCTGACACTGGCAAGGGTGGACAGGTGCTCTCAAAGGTCGGCGTCAGTTTCGGAGGCAGAAGGAACTTTTTGACAGACGTCGCTTACAATGTGAAGCATCCAATGCACGTGCCTATGCCTACCTGCGTGAGTTGCGGGCCAACCGTTTTAACCCACTGTGGCATGATCCTCCACCAATGGACGCCTGTCCTTATGCACCACAACCTGGTTCCGGCACCTGGTACTCGCCAGATGATTCTCCTTATCATCGTTATGGCTAGGTTCTCACCTTTCTGATGTCTCGCACGCTCCATCTACAGTAATGGCCCTTTCGACGATGTTTGCCATATATGCATAGCCTGATAGTTGCAGATTTGGACAACCACCTCGATGATAGCCTTTAAAGACACCATCCGGGAGGTGAAGGCGGGTACCTGGATGTGGCCTTAGGGTATTATTGTGATGCTCCCTGGCTAGAGCTACTGCTAGTACTACCTGCAAGTGCAAGATCGGGAGTTCTGAGACAATTGTCTCAAGACTCCTGCAGTTGCAAGTGCAGGACAGGACGTCCCACCTTGCAGAAAGTATTTCACATGGCAAAGGCGTCTACGTTGTGTTACACGGGCCTCCTTGCGCCTCCTCGGGGTTCGCTACTCTTGAAAGCAAGGCATGTCTGGCGACCACGGCAATTCAGACCACAACTGTCATGGTAAGCAACCTTATGCTGCTGAAGAGACATGCATACAGATACCGCTGGGCATCAGTATTGTCAACACACTCTGTACAGAGTGTGTTGACAATGTGGACATGGCTCTAGAGTCTAGTGCACGATCTTGCATTTCGCCGCAATCCGAGTCTATTGGATATGTCCTCCTTGTTGGTGCCAATGGCACACTGTGGGCTCCATACTGACTAGTCATTCAAGGTATGCAGAAGCTCGTCCTGATTTGATTGTTTCCACATTTGGAACGTGTTAACACTGCTCTTGTTATACATTTCAGATGATTATCATGATGGAACGTGGTTAGCCAATTGGCATCCTGCTCCCGACGGGATACCTACGTAGGTTTGTGTCAACCCTGAAGGAGGAATATCGGGACTCCGTGCATTATGGCAAAGAATTATGGCAAGAAAATCAATGTACAAAATGTTGGCTTTTTATCAAAGGGTGAGAGATTTGATGCGGCGAGCCAAAGCCATGTTTTCTTTGGCTTTTATGTGTCTTTGAAGACCCCATATGGCCATAGACCTGGGATGTTTGTGTCTTTGGGGGTTCATCCTGCAGGCCTATGCATTCTTCACGACGGGCAGGTAGGGGTTTCTATTGGTATATTCCTCGTTTTTGTTTTCCCTCGGGCAGCTTATGTTGGAAGGACAGAATTTTTGAGTCGAAGAAAAAAACAGCAGGTTAGGGGTTTTTGTCGCTAGCTAGGGAGCCCCGTCCTTTGGACGTTCTGAACTCTCCATTGCTGGACGTTATTTCAAAATTTTCTACAAGGATTGTCCTATAGGATTGTAAAGCCAACCATTACCTTGTACTTCATATGCGTACATAGGGAGATCCCGTACATGTACATTTCTCTCGGATTGACATGTATTATTATATGGACGTGTACATTCTATAATTGGCCGCTCTGCGTCGCATTTAAGACGAAAACTTCACGCATTGTAATCAGTCGCTATCTTCTTCTTCATGAACGGAACCCTTTGCCTCAGTCATATACTCTTCCATTTTTTTGCCATAACAGGATTGGCCTAGCTAGTCAGAAGGCAGCATCAGTATGTCAGTGTACTGGCAGTATCAGTACTTGTCTCTGTTTAAGCCATGACTTGCAAAATTCTTTTTGTAATACCGATGTTTCACTTTGCTGCCTGCAGCAATTTGAAAGTTGTGATTGTATCAGTAATTGTCTCTGCTGAAGTAAATGGCTTGCAAGGTTGTTTTTGTAGCACCGATGCTTCAATCTGCTGCCTGCGAAGTATGAAAGTTGTGATCGTTCTTACAAATGCATTCTTAGGACGCATATGCGTGGCATCAAACTCAGACTTTTACAGCAGCTGCAGGCTTCTCTTCCCTTCCAATGGCATATTGTTGTTGAAGATTTTCTCCGTATGGGAAAAAACTATTAACGGCATATTGTTAACATTTTCGTATTCACCGTTAAGCCAGCCCTGGATGTCATCAGCCCATGTGTGGGATGACTCGAATACCAAAGAATCCCATCTTTGCATCCCAGAGTCCAGAAGTTTGCCCCTACCTATAGGCCTAGACATAGCTAGGGGCGAACCCCTAGATTCTGGGTTTCAAGGATTTTTTTTTTTGATCCAACCATCTAAAAGGGTCAGTGCATGTAATGTCTCCAACACTGGGAGAACCAAATGGTCCACCATTGATCCCACTAGCTGCATGAAGTCCCACATTGATCCCAAAACGATCCCACGAGTGCGATAGATGTTGGATCAATTTGGGATTGCAAATGGGATCAATTTGGGATTGCAAGTGGGATCAATGTGGGATTGAAAGTGGGATCAATGTGCGATAGATGTGGGATCAATTTGGGATCGACATGGGAGCGATGTGGGATAATTTCGTTCTCCCAGTGCGTTTGCAAACGCTTCCCCTTTCTGCTAAGCATTGGACGTATTGACAGCATCGCATTGAACTTGGGTCAAATTTTCATACAAACAGACTAAATTTCCTAATCACTACGACTACTGCAACCATCACCACTACCACTATATCGTAACTAGTACTCTACAGAATTGGCAGCTGCAGAAGAAGCTGCTACGGCAGCAGCTGTAACAACTATTTCTGTCTAATACATCATAGTGGAAATAGTTGCTACAACTGCTGCTGCTGTACAGTGATAGGTGCAACTGCTGCTGCTGCTGCTACTACTACTACTACTACTACTACTACTACTACTACTACTACTACTACTACTACTACTACTACTACTACTACTACTACTACTACTACTACTACTACCAACACCATCACCACCACTACTGCTACAACTTCTGCTGCTGCTGCTGCTGCGCCTACCGCTATAGCGGTACACCGCCAACGGTTTTGCTGCTACTCCTGTTGTTGTTGCCGCTGCTACTGCTACATTTCTTGCTGTTGTACTGCAGCAGCCGCTGCAACACGTATAAACCCATTTCTCTCCACTACCTTACAGAAAAACAAACTTTTTGATGTCACTGCGTGTGTCGTCTTGCCAAAACACTTGTGTGCCTACCGACTCGTACACTCATTCCCTGTGGAAATTTAGCTTCTTCCACCTTACTACACCAAGATTCTGACGGGAGAACCAGCCCGTTGTTTGGACACCCCTGTATTACCCAGCTTCAAGCATCAAGTATGTTTATATCCATAAACCTGGTGACAACCTCTCTCTCCCCCATTCCCCTCCAACTCCCCCCCCCATCCCTTTCCCTCTCTTCCCCTTCCCCTCCCCTCTACCTCTCCCCCCCCCCCCCTCGCCCTCCCCTCCCTCCTCGCTCCCCCCCCCCCCTCCCCCCCTCCCTCCCCCCCCCCCCCCCCCCCCCCCTCTCCTCTCTCCCCTCTCCCCCCTCCCTCTCTCTCCCCCCTCCTCTCCCTCTCTCCTCCTCTCTCCCTCTCCCTCTCCTCTCACTCTCACTCTCACTCCTCTCTCTCTCCTCTCTCTCTCTCCTCTCTCTCCTCTCCTCTCCTCTCTCCTCTCTCCTCTTCTCTCTCTCTCGTCTCTCTCTCTCTCCCTCTCTCTCTCCTCTCCTCTCCTCTCTCTCTCCCCCTCCCTCTCTCTCTCCTCTCCTCTCTCTCTTCCTCTCTCTCCTCTCCTCTCTCCGTCTCCTCTCTCTCCTCTCCTCTCTCCTCTCTCTCTCTCCCCCCCCCCTCTCCCCCCTCCTCTCTCCTCTCCTCTCTCTCTCTCTC
>KV908739.1:6797-41797 GCA_002005505.1 Botryococcus braunii
GCAGGTGAGAATGGGAACTAGGTGCCTAACCTGTTGAAGGGACGAGCGGCGATGGATGAAAGTGACCATGCGGAACTTGCGGCGTAGGAAAGAAGCCCAGCAAACGCTGCATAATGTCCAATGGCATATTACTCATGGGGCCAGGCCAGGAAACCATTCCTTGTACCTACCAAGCCCACACCACACCACTCAGTGGGCTAATGTCCACAATCGAGAAGCAGGGGATACAACCCCACCCCATGGGAAGAGAGCTGTAACAACAGGGAAAGAGGGTGAGGGAGGACGACATTCATAACAATCCACCTCAACTCAAACCTTGGACTATTCACATTGCACTGGCACATAACCCTCCAAACTCAGTTGTAGAAGAATGAGGCGAAACGTTGCACCAGTGCAGGTGCACTTCTGTGATCCTCAAACGCAAGTCAATCAATCAATCAATCAATCAATCAATCTCACACACACACACACACACACACACACACACACACACACACACACACACACACACACCACACACACACACACACACACACACACCGCGCACGCGCGCACGCACGCGCGCACGGCAGCGCAGGGGGTTGGTCTTCTTGCCACGATCATGGACATAAACCGCTAGCCCGAACTTCATGCGATGACCCCTTCACCTTGCGCTATTGACAGTGTACGGACCTACCTGCAACCAAGCATTCAGCAACTAATACTCTAAATTTTCGTCCATGGTTCTTTTTCGATCAATCCGGAAAGCCCTCGCCCCCGCCCCCCCCCCCCCCCCTCCCTCCCTCCCTCCCCCCCCCCCCCCCCCCCCCCCCCTCCCCCCCCCCCCCCCCCTCTCTCTCCTCCCTCTCTCTCTCCTCTCTCTCTCTCTCTCTCTCTCTCTCTCTCTCTCTCTCTCCTCTCTCCTCTCTCTCCTCTCTCTCTCTCTCTCTCTCTCTCTCTCTCTCTCTCTCTCTCTCTCTCTCTCTCTCTCTCTCTCTCTCTCTCTCTCTCTCTCGTGCGCACGCCCGCCCACAAGCACGCACGCACGCGCCCACCCACACGCACGCGCACGCCCCCTAACAAAAAGGAGCTTCAGTGGAAAGGGAGCAAAACCAGAAACACCAAGCACTTCTGCCAGGCCAAATCACGTGCAGATTGCAATGCTTTACCATCCACATCAAAAGGTTGAGACCAACCCCCCCCAACCCCCACCCCCACACACACACACACACACACACACACACACACACACACACACACACACACACACACGCGCGCGCGCCAAACAAACGAATAGAGGGAGGGGAGGAATCCGTGCTGTAAGGCCTCACCTGCTGTTGAAGGAGTGGCTCATGGATCCCTTGAGAGGAGTTCATGTACCAGTTGGCAAGGCCAGGATGGCCTTGAGGCATGCCAACTGTGGGACCCATAGGGTTGGGGCCGAGGGATGGGATGCCAGTTGGAGCCCGCCCGCTCCCTTGCCCACTAGAATTGCCTTTCGAAGTCTTTGCCATGTCCGCTGCACGACCCAATGCACGTGTGCATTAGAACTGGCTTCAGCTCCGCATTTGTTGCACAACTCTTACATCCAGAGACCCGCTTTTTTAATGGGAGAAAGGGCCAAGAACACAAAATTTTGGACACAGTAACTTCAACACCAGTCTGCGCACACCCTTAACATAGACCGTCGCGCATGAGTAGCCTGCAATGTTGCAAATCAGTAAGAAGTATGCTCTATCGCGCATGAGTAGCCTGCAATGTTGCAAATCAGTAAGAAGTATGCTCTATGCAGCAAGGGGCATGACCAATATCCAAGCTTCCCTGCTTTAATCATGGGGATACAGACCAAAAAAGAAATAGACTCGAGGTGCTGCAACAATGCAACAGAGTCACACCCATGGCAGCGCACGCAAAAGCAGGCCCAGTTCATCCATAGCAATGAAACAAGCTTAGAAAAACCAATAATGACCCATAAAAGCGAAGGGAAGAGAGGAAAGATCACACTTCCTGAGAATGCATAATACGTATCCAGTCGTTTGGCAATAAGCTACCTTGTGCCAAAGAATGAGGGTGGCGTCCCCCACCTTGACAATGGCAAGCAAAATTACCTATGCATCTGGCCAGCAAGCCATTGCAAGTAACCAATGCTTGCTCTTCAAACACAAACTCGCATATCACAATGGCTTGCAAGTGCCTGTGAACCAGAGCGAGACTCTAGATAACAAAAATGAGCTGATTACCAGCTTGCTCTTCAAATACAAACTCGCATATCACAAAAAACGGAAATCAAGCGTCCTATCAAAACCAAAATAGGGCAGAGGGAGGGAGGGAGGGAGGATTGGGGGGGGGGGAGAGAGGGGGGGGAGAGAGGGGGGGGAGAGATGGGGAGGCCCACCACCGCTCTCATCGCTGCCTGTCCCGCCCCCCTCAGGATTTACACCAAGCCGCCCGCCATGTCCTGAGTGAGGAGCATTTGCTGGCGCTTTACTCTGGCCCGCATTGGCAAGCTCGGCTGCAGCCTCCATACGGTGTGGGTGCGTGTGGTCAGCTGAACCACTGTCCCCATTCCCGCTACCACTGTTGGCTTTATTATTGCTGCCCCTCCCACTGTGGCGGACAGCCTCCCCAGACCCACTGTTGTTGTTTCCAGACGCATTGTTTGCACCCGAATTGCCATTGCCTGCACAGGAAATCCGGAATATCACTCTGCATTGTCCAGGTGGGCAGACTTAAAAGCTAGTGGCACTCTTAAACACAAGCAGCAGCAGCAGCAGCAGCAGTGGTTGAATACATGTGCAAAAGAGACTCATGATTGACTTCCCCCCCCCCCCCCCCCAAAAAAAAAGGGACCCCAAACGAAGGGCAAAACTCGACCTCAACATGCTCCGTCGCACGCACCATCCTTCTGATGGAGAAGGATAACAGTGACCTTCCTCAATGTAATTGAAAACAGCAAGCATAGCCGAAAGAGTAGAATGTGCAGACCAAGACGCGGCTGCTACAAA
This sequence comes from Botryococcus braunii, assembly GCA_002005505.1. NCBI lineage: Eukaryota > Viridiplantae > Chlorophyta > Trebouxiophyceae > Botryococcus > Botryococcus braunii. Next base: position 9,782 of record KV908739.1, read on the forward strand.
GGTGCTATTTTGTTGAACAAAGAAACACAGATGTGGGCATGGACCCACCTGTGGGGTTTGAACCCTCTCCGGAGCCTGAGCCCTCTCGGACCCTTCCCGAGAGCCCTCCCCTGAGCCCTCTGCTTGCTCGCTTCCGCAGAATGTATTGCGTGCCTTGCCTCGCACTGCTGCTTGCCCTGGAACCTTTGGCTACGCTCCCCCCACATGCAAGAATAACTGCCTGAAGGAGGGTCGTCACACTTTCCCTGGGGTACAAGCAAAGAGAGGAGGCTCTTCGTCATGATTAAAAAGACACATAGTACTACATTACACCAAGACGCACAGGCAAAACAGGATGGTGGTTGATCTTAAGCACACTGTTGCCACCCGCCACGCGCACCAAGCCTGGTTGCTGGGCACCTGACCTGCCCAGATTTCCGGACGTTAACTGCTTTCCAAAAATGATGTGCCTACTAGAAACAGCGAAGGCTTTCCACATTTTGCCATCCCGCCCAAAAGCACATGAAAGAGGATGCCTGGCAGATCTGGAGCACATTCTTTTCCAATACGAGAAACCACACCCAAGGAGGCCACTTGCTGGGCCAAACGGCAACCAATTGCAATGGTCCTCTGCATCAGAAAAAACAAAGCGCCTCAATTGAATGAGAGTGGGCTTTCCAAATGCTTTCCCAATTGCACCAACATCTAGCGGACCACAATAGGTACAACTACAGACCACATATCCCCGAACCCTGATCGGGCTTCGGTGACAGGCAAGCAACAGTGGGTCCGGGCAAAATAACTGAACAGCAATACCTTGAGCGCGGCCACTGAAACAGGAGAAGGCCCCACAGTCAAATTTGTGTTCGTTTCATCTATCCCCGAAATAGGCGAGTTCTCCTCGTCCTGCGCACCATCTTAGAGGTCAATTGCTCCCGTATGTCTCGCAATGAATGTACACCCCTCTCTCATAGCTAGAACAGCCATTTCCAGAGTTAGCTAAAAGGCATCAGTTGTGCAAAACCTTGAGGAGTTCATGCCTCAATCCTTAATGTGTCACAGCTCCGCGACAGGAGCGATGTCCTAACAACAGGAGGAAACACTCGCATCAAGGAATTGAGTCAAAATCCTCATCACTACCATCATGCAAGTCGGCTAATACAAAAGGAACATACTCCATAACGAGGGAGCAACTTGGATTTGCAGACACACAGCCCACATGCCCCACTGTACAGCAGGAAGCCTGAAGACTACAACAGCCCCAGAGGCAGAAAGAAAGCCACGTATTGCAGAGAGAGACCACGCAACGAAGGCTGTCATACATGACATGATTCCGGTAGACCTCCAGGCATATGAGTCGCTCAGGTGCAACATTAATGTGCGGGCAAAACCACTAGCAAGATTTCAGCACCTGTTTGATGTCGCTGGCGGAGCGACGACCAGAACCAGCTCCTGAAAGCGACAAACCTGCCGCCCGCTCCCTCTGCCGCTGGGCTCGCTGCGCCTGAATCTGCAAACGCAACAAGCCCGTCTCCATGACTGCCTTTGCAACCCAGAGAAGAGCCCCAATCAGTTTGGAGGCTGATAACCAATGTACTCTCAGCGTCCAACCGATGTGTCCGGATCATCGCACCCACCTCGTGTCTCGCATGTGTGCGACACGGAATCATTGGCGGTACGCAAGTCAGACTGAGGTCCCAAAGTGCAGTCTCATTTTGCGCCCTCGCCAGCAGTTGCCGTAGCATGTGGGAGTGGAGACATCCATGCGAAGGAGCCAAACGATTGCCCCCACCCCCAAAAAAAGGGGGGGGGGGGGAAAGGGAAAGGGGGGTGGGGTGAGAGGGGGGAGAGGTGGAAGAGGGAAGCGAGAGCCTCACTCATCCTCAAGGGCAAGGAAAACTCCTGCAGGGGATGTCATCTTCTGGGTCGCAAATGCCACCCAAACGTACCCAAGCTGGTCAGAAAACCTTGCATACGGTCAACTGCAACCAGCACGACATCTGAAGGAGGATAACTCCCCGCGATGCCCCAAGGAAGAAACAGCACGACCTGGGTCTTCTAGTGATGTGGATTCCACTTCCAAAAGCAGGGCCAAGGAGATTTGGGGGTGTAGGGGCAGACCTTCAAGGAGCGCTCCATGCGGGCTACCGCGCTAGGTGAAGGAGACTTATCTGTAGATGTCCTAGCCCCTGTGCTACATCCCTGAGGTGGCCCCATGCCTGTGCATGAACATCTGTACTTCAAATTCCAGCTCCAATCTTGTGCATCTCTTTAATTCTGCTGCTTGCACTCACACTTGTGCCAACTACACAAGGCTCAGAATGGTGCTCCCCCACCCCCTTGTTCATCCCCTACTGAAAACGACGGGCGAAACAAAAATCCTGGGAAGAACGAGGTGCGCTTTTGCAGCAGCTTGGAAATCAGCAAGAATCTACAAACATTACAAATTTCAGGAACTGTGCCCTTAGCTCCAACTGACCCACCTTACAACTACTCGCTACTTTCTCCACTCCAACATCAATTGCTTGCACATATCCCATTGGCAAAGAGTTATAACACAACTACGAGATCCCTAGACCATGTGTGATGCCCTAAAATTACCCCTTACCATAAGTATGACACCTGACATCTGCTGCTGAACTCGAGTACCAGCTTTGCAGCATGAACCTTCCCTTTCATGCACCTTATCTGGTGCCTGATGCTGAATGAGCTGTCTCCAAAAGCGAAGCCCCACTTCATATTGATCGAGTAACAACATCAGCCCAGCAAACCTGCCTGCCAAGGGAGACACCAGACAAAGCACAACAGAATCTTCTGAAGAGTGAGACTCGGATCAGAGCACCCTCTTGAACTCCAGGGCTCCCTCCACTCGTCTCATTGCAAAAGAAGGGTACATTACCGCTTGGCCAGCCGCACATCCCAAACAAACCCCCTTCCCAGACACAGACACAGACACAGACACAGACACAGAGACAGACAGACAGACAGACACAGACACAGACACAGACACAGAGACAGACACACACACACACACACACACACACACACACACACACACACACACACACACACACACACACACACACACAGAGAGAGAGAGAGAGAGAGAGAGAGAGAGAGAGAGAGAGAGAGAGAGAGAGAGAGAGAGAGAGAGAGCCACGGCCCACCCATGCCACGAGAGAGTGAGAGGGGGAAGAGAGGGAGAAGGAGGGGAGGAGGGGAGAGGGGGGGAACCAGAGGGGGGGCAGCTACGCAGGGACAACAAAACAGAAATTAACACACCAGCAGTCCCACCTCCAGGTCCCATTGCAACTTGGGCGAAGCGGGCAATCTCCTGCTGGGATGCATGCTGAGCGGCTGCCAAGATCAGAGTACGCCATTCTTCTGGAGCGTACTGAGGCTGGGGGGGCATCATATGCCACAAGGGCTGCATCGGCACTGCAGAAAGATGCCATAAAGGCCACGGCGGTGCAGCTTGCTGCCACCCTGATGGTCCACACTCTGGCAACCCTACCTTGCCAGCCTGCACAACCCCATTGCACCAATGCTCAACCACATGATCGGCTACACAAAGGGCATACCAAGCTGCCTCTTAGTTACTGTCCTGTCAGAGCTAATTCTCAATGACGGTCCCGTCACCTTCCTTCAGGTAATACAAGCAGGGGGCACAGCATTTGGATATCCTGCTCCAGTCTCCCCTCAACCAGGCACCATCAAGCATTGACACTCAAGAAAAGCAGAGAAACAGTTCAACAGTAAACAATGCCTCTAAGACATATAGTCACACCAAACACAGGCTGCAATCACAGCACACCTAAGGTGCAACACTGAGCAAGGCAACCCGTAAGTGCTCTGACTTTCTCACCAGCCATATACAGAACGAGTTTTGTTGCACACAACAGTGCAAGCAGTGGACACACTACCCAAAACACCAGGGCCATATCAACTTATACTGCTGAGAGCTCTATCAACTTGGGCCTGAGTCCTATATCCCCACCACCTTCCACACGTACCGTGCGATCTTGGGAGGTTGCCCCTGTGTCCCCAAGGTGATTGAAGCCCTCACGCCCATCAGAGTGCTCTCCAGATATAGCGGAGTCCCCATCACTGCGTGCAGGCCTTGGCACCACCGCAGGCCTCCGTTTTCTCAGCTGATCACTTGTGGCTGTTTGTTCCTGATCCCCACTCATAGCTGGCAAATATGGTAGAACATCAGTAGATGCGCCATTATTGATGTCAGGCAGGCCAACTGCCTCCACATCTTCACGACCATCCAAGAGCCCTCCCATAGTCCCTGCCAGCGCAATGGCCACAGGGTCCAGGGTCTGATCCCCCGCATTTGCCGGACGGGCAAGGGGGCGATGCACCCGGACCCCGCCTGTGTCCTTGCTGCCATGATGTTTCATGGAGTGGTGGTGGTGGTGCTTCCGATGAGACTGGTGGTGCGACTGGTGCAGGACATGGCCTCCAAGCATTTGAGCTTGCTGGTGCAGCGCCGCATGCTGGAACATATTTAGACTGTGCTGGTTGAACGGCCCGCTCAATTGATTAATTTGAGCAGGATTCAAAGGACTCTGCATCGCTATGTGAAGCAGCGCTGTTGGGGTTAGCCCGTAGAAAGGAAAGCATGTCGGTGGTGCTTTCTGCATCCCAAACCCCCAACTCTGAGGACATTACATACAAAGAGGACGGAAGAAGCCCACCATTTTCACATTGAATACCGTTAAGTACATGGATTGTTATAGAAAGCCCCTTCCCCGGGGACATATTTGAAGGTTCTGACCGTTATAACTGGCATCCTAAAAAGGATAACGATAGCCCTGCCAGCCTTCCATCTGACACGTATTTCAATAGGTTTTCTTGAATCCCTGGCCCTATCTTCAGAGTCACAGAGGGCACCACCTCCAGCCTCAGGTGACACGGCCTTCCCTGCATCAAGCAGGACCTTTTACATGCGTTTTAAGTGTAAGCCCACAAAAACAAAGTCAACTGCTTGCTAATTTCAGTGAAAAACATTAACAATCCAAATTGACCTAATGTATCAAAAGGTCCTCCCGGAATGTTGAAGGAAATATATGCCGCGCGAGCCCGAAAAGCGATTAAAGGGAAAAAGTGTTCCCCCTTGATTAAAGTCTACGGATTCCGGAATCTCGAAAAATTTATTTGCTAGGGGAAAACTTTTAGACCACAAGACTCGGGGGACAAGAGGATAGAAGTGTCCCGACCGTGTGCACCAGAGCGACTCAAGCAGCACGGTCAAGTGGCCTACCTGGAACTGCATTTGAACATTCTCCCCTGCAGCATTGATCACAGCAAATGCTGCAGCCGCAGCTGCTGCTGAGGCACACTCCGCTACCTGATTAGCGTTTGCATCCTTCAGCAAGGACACTGCCTGGTCGTCCAAGACAGGCAGACCTGAACCCCACGGCTGTAAATCCCCTGACTCGCTCTCAATCCCTTTACGCGGATATGGGTGTGAAGGCCTGCGCTTTGGACGAGGCGGCGGTATATCTTCGGAGGGCCCTGCGATGTGAACCGCCAATGAGAAACCCAGGAGCACCAGCAATCCCTCAAGAAAAAGCATGCACGGATCCCAAGTAAAATATTGCACTGCACCAACAACCTTCCACACGGGTAAATCAATACAAAATCCCGAGACCAGTGCGCAGACTGTCCGCCCACACCAAAAAGCACCAGGCCACGGCGCAAAGGCATCGCTAATCAAACAGGTTCCTACCGTCATCTCTGCTGATTTGTTCCCGTTGCAGTTTCTGAAAATGTTTCTGCGCATGGCTCCGAATCTGCACCGCGGTCTTGCTGCCAATATGCGCCTCGATGGACTTCCAGCTCCGACCATAAAGACGGAGCGCCTCAACAAACAAATCATGCTCGCTTTCTGACCATTTCTCTCGAGGCCGACTCACAACATATGGCTTGCGAGCCTAGACAACCCCAACAACCGCCGACACATCAGGTGCGCTCCCCACGGCAGGTGCTACTGGAGACCAGACGCCGCATTTACTTTAAAGCTGAAGGAGGCCCTTCCCTATTAGACCAAGAGAAACGTCAACGGAAGGTAAGTCTTGGCCAACAAACACGGTCCTCGGCGGATAAGCCCTTTGAGAGTCGGAGGTGACACTCGGACTCCAGATATCTTTCATGCAACTCAAAAACGGGCCCACTATAGTACGCCCGGAAGGAAGAACCATGCAAAATGTCAAAAAAGGACAAGCCGACGACATCAAAGATACGGCAAAGTTGCGAAACGGAGTTCACCTTGCCCTTCCCCTTCCCGGCATCGCCAGAGGTCCCTCCAAGACCTCGGTCTAGCACGTCTCCTTCCTCCTCACCAGCTTGCATAGATGGGGAACAGAAAGGAGCTGCCCCATCACTTAACCCATTCTCTTCGTCGTCCTCCGGGAGCTGGGCAAGCCCCGGAGCTTCTGTCATCACGTCAGCCGTAACGAAGTATTACAGGGCCGGCAAACAGCCGGCACAAGTTATGTATGTCTCGCCACCTCTGAAAGATCACTTGAATGCCAAATCAGCGTACTACAGCATAAAGTCGGAGCAATCGCAATATGGCATAAAGCGTTAGATAAAGCGACGTAGCAAAGGAAGCTTTTATAAGAATTTCGACCCTTCCGGAAGCATCGATTGCCTCGCAAGGCCGGCAATCATATCTGCGCTTTTGATACCAGATGCTGACCTCGCCGAATAGATATTTGGCTCCGGCACACGACCGGTGTCCTCAGCACCGCACCGGACTTGTAACATCGTTGTAACTGTTACCACGTCGTCCTCCAGCGCACAAGATTCATTAGCTTATAACATCTACTAGATTTGTCGATGTTGGTTCGGGCTTCAACTAAACCTCCGCATTAGCAACACATGTAGTGTGAAGCACATATCTTCATCAACCGTCCATATCAAAGTTGCTGCAACAGCTCTTCCTCTCGCAGTCCCCATCAAGGAACGGCAGGTGCAATCAAGGCATGTTTGTCCCATTAGTGACGGTCAATCTGTGAAGATATGCCTGACGGATCTTTTGGATTCAAGGAAATCATCTGAAATGAGGTATACATGCCTGACGCTCGTAGAACAGAGCACAACACCAAAAATCGGGCTGCCCCATGGACATAGCAAGAAGTGCCCCATTGTAAGCATGTGGCAGACTTCCACATCCGCACGCAGAGCTACTATGCATGAGATCTGGTTAAGTGCGCCGCCATGGCGGCTCTACTACAGTCGCTGCAGCCGGTGCAAAAGCAGACAGTGGCATTTCCACGTCCCACATGTGGAACATAGATCTCTCCCTTTATAAGGCCACTGCGGCAACTGCGACCGCCCCGCTTCCCCTCTAAGGGGCGTATACCTCGACGCATGCACAGACTCATGCCAACATTTGCCTATGAGAGGTCACGCGAAAGCGCGTGCACGCGTGCACGCGCGCGCACACACACACACACACACACACACACACACACACACACACACACACACACACACACACACACACACACACACACACACACACACACACACACATAAAGCCTAATAAATGGGCACGATGAAGACATTGAATAGGTCCTTCATAAACTTTCCATAGCGTCTGAGACTCATTGTACACTAATGCAAGTGTGGTGAACACCTGAGGGGCTTTTTAATGCATGTCGCTAAAGTGGCACGTGATCAACTGGTTATTTGTTATTTCTTTCTTTCTTTAAGAAAAATGGCATCCATCCATACATTTCACTTTCATTTCAACGCCTCCCCTGCATTGCATTGCAACATCAATACAATCAACAGGAACAGTTGAGACAGTCGGTCAACATGACTGACTTCACGAAACTGGAGTTCAACGGCAACAGAACTTGTTGAGTTGTGAACATACATTATAGAATGCCTTGTGCTTTAGGTGATCTTCAAATGTACATTATTAGGATACGGGTCCACTATCCACATAAGGTACCTCAAGACACGTTCGGATGAGGTCTATTTCGAACATAAGGTACAATCTGATTTAGATTACGCGTTAGCGTGAAAGGACTATTAAAGCTGCGATCACCGCATAGTCGAGCAACTGGTTTGGAAAGATACTGGGCACATAAGGATGCCAGTCTTGTTCATACAGTTGCATGTGTCTAAAAGAGCGGACAGTCGTCAAGGACTGTAGCTGGAGAGGCACGAACTTACGACCTGTCTGCTTGCTTACAGGTGCGGTGACGCAGGATGTGTATTGGTAATGTGTTCATGTTTGATTGCTTGTTTGTAAGTGAACCATCTTAGTGGACAATCAAGTCTCCCAAACAGCTAAGGGACGGAGTCTTGATTGAGTATAGGAAGGTACTTGCTTTCAGCCGTCAGGAGCTTATCCGTGTGTAGATGCTCATTGACAGATCAACGTGTAACGGAACTGGTTTGGAAAGATACTGGGCACATAAGGATGCCAGTCTTGTTCATACAGTTGCATGTGTCTAAAAGAGCAGACAGTCGTCAAGGACTGTAGCTGGAGAGGCACGAACTTACGACCTGTCTGCTTGCTTACAGGATACGCCACTGCCCATAACCTTTTACAGGTTATGGGCCCACGCCCTTCCAGCTGAGCCAAGGGCAGACAGGAGTGCATGGCATCATCGGATGCATCTGTACTGGGTTTTTCCACGGACTCGCCTGACGGCAAGAAGAAGTAAAAAAGGAACAACTGGATATTCACTCAGAAGGCCTACGGACAGAGTCTTCAATATCTTGGGAAGTTTTTTTTTCCGTGAAGTGACCTGAGATTATCACCCGTCGTCGTTGTCGTGAGACCGTCAGTAGGTCCGGGTGGTCAAGCAATTGAATTGCTGAAGAATATTTTGCATATCTTGCATATTAAGGGTACATGCTAGACCTCGAAAGGGTGGAATACTTGAAAGTGCTGTGGTGCACGCCGGAAGGGTATACTTAAACCAGCTGTGTCAGGCTGAACGCTGTGAGAGCAAGTGAAGTGTATGACCAGACCTCAAACTCGTTCCCAAATCAAGGTTTCTGAAAGTAATCCCAGCAGTACAGAGACTATGGCAACACCAGCAGGAGGCAGCACGGCCTCCTCAGGAGCTGGACAGTCAGGACAGACCACTGGAGGCACTGCAGCCAGCTCGTATGCATACACGATGAACTCCTCCAATCCCAAGATGTCTACACAGCTGAAGGCTGATCGCACTAATTTCAGTGCCTGGCGTGAAGAGCTGGAGTCTTGCGCAATGCAAAAAGGAGCAATGGGAGCGTTGGAGACAGCTATGCCTAAGACCGCAGAGAACGCAGCAGTAAAACATTTCATTTTGCAGTCTGTCCCGTCCATGTGGCACGACGAAGTCAAACAGCGGGGGAGCGCTTTTGACTTCATTCAGTGGATGGCAGACCGCTGCACTGGAGGGAAGGACAGGGAAATCAACGAGAAGTGGATCAAGGGGCTCAAACAAGGCATGGTAAAGGGAGAGACAGTGCAAGAATGGTGCCACCGAGTCATCAGTATTGCCGCCTCCCTGGAGGCCAATAACCATCAGCTGAGCGACCGCCAGATCTGCAGGTATATGTATAAGGGACTACCTGCAGTCTTGCAGAACGACGCTTGGGCAATTACCTCCGCCAAGTCAGACCCCTACAACATGCTGGAGACGATCCTCACTGCCATTGAGAACTTGGAGTACCAGGATATCCCGCTGGCAGAGTCAGTGCAAGTCACAGCATCAGCTGCAGCAGGTATGGCAGCAGCAGCAGCAGCCGTGCCAGCTCAGGGTGGAATCCCTGGGCCTCCCCAAGGCGCTGGAGCTGCACCGGGCGCTGGAGCAGCACCAGGAGTGGGAGCTGGAGCACCTGCTGATGGTCAGGCCCCCTATGGCCCTTCTGCTCACAACGCTGGAGGCAGGGGGCGAGGGTCTGGACGTGGCAGGAGGCCAAAGGAGGAACTGGCGTGTCGCTTCTGCAACGGGACGGGACATTTCTGGAGGGATTGCCTGGAACTGAAGAGGCTGCAAGCTCTACGTGGCACAATGCAAGCTGCAAGTGCGGGCCCAGCTACGTGGTGGGGCACTGGAGCTCCTCAGCAACAAGCCAGCTGGTGGGATGCTGGCCAGTCCAGAGGAGGCCCTCCCGTGTCAACCTCACATCCTCCTGGATCTGTGTCCACTATCTTGCCCTTCTTCCCAGGCTGGCATCTCCCACCACCACCTCCTCCAGGTGCTGGTGAGCCTATGTTCGTTTCGTTGAATGTGCTTACCCCTACATCTCATGGGGCTTGCAGTACCTCGTGGCTGATAGATAGTGGTGCATCGGTGCACCTTGTAAATGATCTGTCTTTACTACACAACCCAGTCATGCATGCTCAACCCCTCCCTCTTCATTTGGCCACTTCTGATGCCAAAGGAGGGATAGTTGCAACTGGGTCTGTGTGTCTGGTCAATGCCAGACAAGAGGTGTTTTGGCTGCATAATGTGCAGTGTGTGCCCACTGCACACACTAATCTGATTTCTGTCACAGGAGCCATTCAGGATGGAGCATCATTCCTCACTGACAGTGCAGGTGGGTACACGACCATGAAAGGCCCAGCAGGCTGGTCTGGTAAGATAGCCAGAGAGCGAGGGCTGTTTTTCTTAGAATGGGTGTGTCCCGTCAAGAGCCAGCATGATGCGCAGCCACAGTCCAGTTCTCATGTGGCCTCGTATCATGCCAGGAAAGGGCACGTGTGTACAGATCGACTACTGTGGCATGCAAGGTTGGGGCATCCTGGGGTTAAGAGTATGACAAGGTTGGACAACGAAGACCTGGTCACTGGGATCAATGTGTCCCTTGCTCCATGCTCAGAGTGTTCTCCCCAGTGTGAGTCATGTATACAAGGGAAACATTCTCGCCCCCCCTTTCCAGCTTCCTCTAGGCCTGCAGAGAGTGTGTTAGATAGAGTGCATGTGGACACTGTGGGTCCCATTTCACCAGCTGCAATCACGGGAGAGCGTTTTTGGGTTACTGTTGTTGATGAAAAATCCCATCTGATAGCCTCATTGGCAGTGAAGTCGAAAGAAGCCATTCCCAAGGCCCTCATTGAGCTCTTGAAGTACTGGCAGACATTTCATGAGAAAGTGGTGAAGTGTGTGAGATCTGATAGAGGGACAGAATTTCTGAATCAGCAGTTCAAAGAATTTTGTGCTCAGCAGGGCACTAAAATGGAGACCTCAGCTCCATCCACGCCTCAGCAAAATGGACTTGCTGAGCGCATGAATCGGACTCTGAAGGAGCGCACAAGGACCCTGTTGGTGCACGCTGCAGCAGACCCTTCCTTGTGGAAGGAGGCACTGGAGTCTGCCACCCTGCTGTACAACGTGGGCCCCACCACAGGCAGGCCTCTGACCCCTACTGAGATGTTCTATGGGGTAAAGCCTGATGTTGCTTCCTTGCGCACATGGGGCTGTGTGGCACATGTTCACATTCCCCCAGGTCAGCGGTCTGTATTTGGACCAAAGACCATTCCAGGCATGTTCACTGGGTATTGCCCACAGTCCAAGGCCTATAGAGTGTACGTAGGCAATGGTGTATGGAAAGAGAGCAGGGATGTTACATTCCTTGAGCATTTGAGAGGAGGGGAGAGAGTGGGTATGTCTAAGGTGCAACCTGGATCCTCTCAATGGCTCTCAGGAGCGTCCTTGCAGGGCAGGGGAGGCAATTCCAATGTCCCCAGCTCACCAACAGCCATTCCAGTGAATTTTTGGGAAGCAGAGGATGACCCAGTGGTGGAGTGCAAGCCCACTGGATCTCCTGCTACCACTGCCAGCTCTCCAGAGGATCACAGCAGGCTGAGGAGCTCAGTCGGACCTGTGGCTGGAGCCCCCAGCAGCCAGGATGGTTCCCCTGCCACTTCAGAGACCTCACAGCAGTCATGGTCAGTGCTGGGCCATCTTCAAAAGTTAGCTCGGGGGGGTGCTGAAGCGCACTCGCAGCTGGACAAACTGCAGAAGATGCAGGAGGGGGTCAGGTTCCAGGGGAAGTCTCAACATAGACTTCCCCCAGGAACCACCCTCACAAGGGATCAGCGTTATGAACAGCGCCAGGCTAGGAGGGACTCAGTAGGGGTCCCCATGCATGACCCTGGCTCAGGCCAGGTACTTGTGAGTGAGCCACCCTCGGTAGGTCTCCCTGATTTGCAGAGGCAGGTTGAGACAGGGGAGGCTATGCTTGGAGAAGATGTTAGCGAGAAGAGTAGTGGGCTAGAAGTGCCAGCAGCAGGGGAAGCACGTAGCCAAGTTGAGCTGGGAACCAGTCATGCTTATGGGGTGCAGCCTGACACAGTAGGCGCAGCTCAGGAAAGTCAGAGTAGTGTACCTAGGTGTGAGTCCAGGAGAGAGAGAGAGCTGCTGCTTCCACCTGCATTGAGAAAAGTGAGAGATTGTAATGGTGGAGCGCATGAGTCTGGCAGTTCAAGAGAGAGAGTTGGGGAGGGCTCTGGCAGTTCTGGCTGTACTGCAGGATCTCAACATAAGGTACAAAATGTACCTTATTCTGGGAACCAGGATCAGAGGAATATAAAAGACAACAGTCCCAGGAGTGCTGACAGTACTGCAGAGTCTCAGCATAAGGTACAAAATGTACCTTATGTCAAGCTGGGAAAGGTTCACGTGCCATCTAACCTGAGGGAAGCCCAATGCTCCCCTCAGTGGGATTTTTGGCAACAAGCAATGAGGGAAGAGATGGATTCCCTTGATACCCATGAGGTTCTAGAGTATGTGGACAGACCACATGGACAAAAAGTTATTCCTGTCCATTGGATATTCTCCACTAAAATTGATGCACATGGGAATGTTACTCGCTTTAAAGCGAGGTTAGTTGCCCAAGGGTGTAGACAGATCCCTGGGATAGATGTTGGGGAGGTATTTGCACCCACCAGCAGCTATGGGGCAAGGAGGGCTGTGCTGGCAGTGGCTGCCACACAGAATCTTGAGATCCACCAAGTGGATATCAAGACGGCTTTTCTCAATGGAGAGTTGGAGGAAGAGGTCTATGTGACCCAACCACCAGGATTTGAGAATGGCAACACGAGGGTTGTGTGAAAGCTCAGGAAGGCACTATACGGTCTAAAACAAGCCCCACGGGCTTGGCACAAGACCTTGACCGACAAGTTGAGCGTGATGGGGTATAGTGTGTGTAAGAGTGATGCGGGTGTATACATCAGGAGGGCCCCTGATGGCAACCTGTCCTTTATTCTTGTTTATGTTGATGATCTTCTCATAGTTGCCAGATTGGTTGCAGAGATTGAGTGGGGGAAAGAGTTGTTGAAGAAGGACTTCACCATCCATGATTTGGGAGAGGTGAATGATTTCCTGGGGTGTCAGGTCCTACGCAATAGAGTTCAGAGCACTATTTCCATGAGTTGCACTCCCAAGATTGATGCTCTTGTGGAAAAGTTTGGAGTTGCTGATGATGGGCGTGTGGTTGATACCCCCATGTCCAAGGACTTCGTGGCTAGCAGCAGACCCGAGTCCTCAGATGGTTTGTCACATGGGGCAGGTACCCCACTGCCACCTGGTCATCGGTACTGTGAGTTGATTGGATCGTTGCTATATATCGCCAATACGACCCGGCCTGACATTTCTCAGGCGGTTGGAGTGTTGTCAAGGTATAGAATGACACCCACTACCTCACACTGGAATGAGGCCATTCGAGTGCTGAAGTACTTGAGAGATACGAGAGAATTAGCTCTTACTCTGGGTGGAAAGGGGCCTGAGCTAGAAGGCTATGTTGATGCCGACTATGCTGGGGACCTGGACCACAGGTATTCCACCACTGGCTATGTTCTATCAGTCTATGGTAGTGCCGTGGTTTGGGGAAGCAAGAAGCAGAGCTCAGTTGCTACCTCAACTGTGCAAGCCGAGTTTATGGCAGCCGGCCATATTGTGAAGGAAGCCAACTGGCTTAGGGGCGTCTTGGAAGAGATTGGAGCTGCACCTTGGAGAGTCAAAATTTTCTGTGACAACCAAGGATGCATTTCCAATTTACGGAACCCCCTTTATTCCAAATTCACAAAGCATGTTGCAGTAAGCTTCCACTATGCTAGGGAAGCTATGGCACTTGGGCAGGTAGATATCCTCTATGTAGAATCTGCTCGAAATGTGGCTGACATTATGACCAAGCCACTTGCTAAGCCCGTGTTTGTTGGTCATCGTGATTCACTAGGTTTGAGAAGATACACATAAAGCATGCAGGCAAGGGGAAGTGTTGAGTTGTGAACATACATTATAGAATGCCTTGTGCTTTAGGTGATCTTCAAATGTACATTATTAGGATACGGGTCCACTATCCACATAAGGTACCTCAAGACACGTTCGGATGAGGTCTATTTCGAACATAAGGTACAATCTGATTTAGATTACGCGTTAGCGTGAAAGGACTATTAAAGCTGCGATCACCGCATAGTCGAGCAACTGGTTTGGAAAGATACTGGGCACATAAGGATGCCAGTCTTGTTCATACAGTTGCATGTGTCTAAAAGAGCAGACAGTCGTCAAGGACTGTAGCTGGAGAGGCACGAACTTACGACCTGTCTGCTTGCTTACAGGTGCGGTGACGCAGGATGTGTATTGGTAATGTGTTCATGTTTGATTGCTTGTTTGTAAGTGAACCATCTTAGTGGACAATCAAGTCTCCCAAACAGCTAAGGGACGGAGTCTTGATTGAGTATAGGAAGGTACTTGCTTTCAGCCGTCAGGAGCTTATCCGTGTGTAGATGCTCATTGACAGATCAACGTGTAACGGAACTGGTTTGGAAAGATACTGGGCACATAAGGATGCCAGTCTTGTTCATACAGTTGCATGTGTCTAAAAGAGCAGACAGTCGTCAAGGACTGTAGCTGGAGAGGCACGAACTTACGACCTGTCTGCTTGCTTACAGGATACGCCACTGCCCATAACCTTTTACAGAACTATTTACAAGTATGTAGAACATGACTGATTTGACTAAGAACAGTATGGTGAGGGATACATGCATTGCATTGCAACATCAATCCAATCAACAGGAACAGTTGGGACACTCCGTCAACATGACTGACTTCACGAAACTGGAGTTCAACGGCAACATAACAACGAGTCACCTCTGAACCTGTCGCTTAAATATCTAAGGTGGAGGACGAACTTTATTTGCCTCCCCTTAGCGTTTGTCATCAATGCTATATGCAACGGCTCTGCTTCAGTGCGACCATTCATGATATCATGCATACATCATTTAAATCCACCGATAAGACGGAGTACTGATCCGGGTATCCCTCGATTAGTCTAAGTGACATGACCTATCCACAAACGCTCCGATTGACTTGCTCGGAGCCGAACATGCTCCGAAAAATTGTTCGGTGCCTAAGGCGATTAACGGAGTTATTTACCATGTATCTAGAAATCTAGAATTTATAACCGCTGTGACGCGCGGATTAGACACCAGGGACCGTCGAGTCAAATCCTCACGATTGATGAAATCCGTGCCAAGTGTACCCTACCGTTAAACAGGCAGAAAACTAGCCAATACTGTACCAGACTCCCTCCCCTTTGGACTCTGAGAGCCAGTAACTGTACAATAGTCATTTAGTACAAGTACAGTCCAGTGCAGTACACTTGTACTTTATTAACTATATGCAATATGAGACTAATGCAACCTTTATTTCTAGGATGAGACTCACCAACATGTACTCTCAGAAATGTCACCACGTGTCTCACAAATACCCTGTATATACATGTGTGAACTCATATTTCAACTCTTTCTTACTTTCTTTCTTTCTTTCTTTCTTTCTTATTTTTACTTGTCTGTCTTTCATGTACAATTGTGGGAGATTTAAGACCAGCAAGAGCAATAATACGGCCTGCAACCGGACGATTCTTGCTGCACAGCTTGCTGTACAGCTGTGAGTGAATATCACACGCAAAGAACACCAAGCTACGGCCTGTTGCAGCAGCAATCATGTACCAGACACAACGATGAACAAAATGTCCATGAGCATCTTCCTGTGCTATAGAGGCGCAAACAACTATGCTGATGCAATCAAATTCCAACGAAGGCTCGAACGACGGCTTCTTTGTCTCCATTGTGAGCGGGGCCCCGGGGCCAGGCGGCCGATGTGTCTAGGGGGATATGGATTAGATATTCTTGATACTTGATTATTGACAATCTTGGCCAGAAATGCTAGTGGCAGCTGACTTATCTTTCGTTAGGAAGAACATCCGGTAACGCCTTTATCGTCAAATAACGATTGATAACAGAGTCCGCGCACCTAAAAGTGCACCTTTACTTACGTGCCAAAGCCGCAACGCGGGCCTAAAGTCACCAACAGCTCAGAAAAGGTAGGCGAGTGCACACTGGATTTCCTCTAGATTTTGGGCTGCAGGCTGATTCCGCACACCTGGTATCCTGATGCGCTTTTGATTCTCATGTTGTGACTGCCACGCAACATGGGGCGTGCACTTTTAGATCACATAAGGACGCTTTTTCCGCGCATGTCGTAAGCCGGTCGGAAAGGGAGGACGAAATTATGATTTGTAGGACACACGTTTGCGTTTAAGTACGAGGGCTCCGGTGCTTTTGAGGGGACTTTTGTGGCCCAGGCCTAAAGGGACAGTGCACGTGGGCAGGACAAATACCTTTTGATTCACTCTGCAAAATCCTGGCCATAAAAATCGACATGTCCGACCCTCCACGTCAGCGATCTCCGCGTCGAGGAAGTCGTCGTGGATTGTTTCCTGTGGATACGTATTTAGATACGTACGGAATGCGTCTTTCGTTGATACCCACTTCTTGCACGTGCGTCTCGCATTGCCCTGTCGGAAGATTCCCGGCTGCCATCGTGGAGATTGCAATGGTTTCCTGCCATTTCAGAAGCCCCGTGGAAACCCACCACCGCTACGTCGAAGGCCCCCCCCCCCCCCCCCCCCCCCCCCGCGGGGGGATTACTTCCCATGTGTCACATCGTGTGTGTGTGTGTGTGTGTGTGTGTGTGTGTGTGTGTGTGTGTGTGTGTGTGTGTGTGTGTGTGTGTGTGCGCGCGCACGCGTGTGTGTGTGTGTGTGTGTGTGTGTGTGTGTGTGTGTGTGTGTGTGTGTGGGTGGGTGTGGGTGTGTGTGTGTGTGTGTGTGTGTGTGTGTGTGTGTGTGTGTGTGTGTGTGTGTGTGTGTGCGCGCGCGCGCACCCTGGCTTCCAACATCGATTACTATAGTTCCCCATGACCATGGCTTCCAATATTAACCACTGTAGTTCCCGATGACCCTGGCTTCCAACATTAATGAAACTTTCATGCTGATTACTCTTGTGGTGGGAGAGAACACATTAAACACACACACACACACACACACACACACACACACACACACACACACACACACACACACACACACACACACACACACACACACACACACACACACACACACACCCACACCCACACACACACACACACACACACACACACACACACACACACACACATGGGGAAAAGGACAAGAATCGAAACTGACGACAACATAGTATCCTTGGAGCCTGCAGAAAAATGCCGAGAGACCAACATTTGGCGCATGAACAGCAGTTATGTGACGGATCAACCCTTCAAACCAGATTGGAAGTCCAAACTGTTCATTGGTTTGAAGCTCGTAAAATCATGTGTGGCAGACCCACTTTCAGAAATCAAATCGAAATCCACTGTACTAATAAATCAAGTAGATTAATATTATTAGGCTTGCCTTTCCCTTTCCGGTCAATTCCTCTCCTTTCCTGTCCCTGTTTCCTGCCCCTGTCCTTCCTTTTTCTTTCCTTCCCTTCCTTAAAAGCTGTCGTAACAACATTAATTACGCCCCCGTGCCCTTGATTTACTGGCAAACACTCCACCGCTCATGCTACTTAGGATGGAAAGACCTACAACCCCTTCCATTCCAAGCAGCGCGAACAGCGGCACGTTTATTAGTATAATGCACAGTGGCACGGGCAGTAGTTTTTTTTTTTTTGGTACAAAACACTTTTGTCCGTGGATCCGTCTGAGAAACACTCCACAAATGCAACCACGTATTCGAACGTACCCACACTTCGTGATCACGCCCCCCCCCCCCCCACCCTGCAGGGAGGTCTGTAGGGTAGAGCGCGTAAACCCTGCCAACCAGGACACAGAGCTTCAACCCTGCAGACGTCCTGGGCCAGGGGAAATAACCGAGAGGGGCATGCCTGTATCTCCAGGTGCTACTTTAAGGCAATGTGACAGAGTAACACGACAGCATTGTCGAAGATGCGAGAAATCGGTGGCCCTGTAGAGGGGGAGAGAGAGGGAGGGACGGAGGGCGAGGGGGTGGGGTAAGGGGGCGCGCGCGGGAGGGAGGGTGGAGGGGGGGAAGGGGGAGGGGGAGGGTGGGAGAGAGAGAGAGAGAGAGAGAGAGAGAGAGAGAGAGAGAGAGAGAGAGAGAGAGAGAGAGAGAGAGAGAGAGAGAGAGAGAGAGAGAGAGAGAGAGAGAGAGAGAGAGAGAGAGACTCTTCGACCTTTGCCTTCTGTTGATCCCGCGCATGTCAAACAACATTGTTGCCCAGAGTCCCAGCTTACAACTCTCCAATTTGGAGTTTTTGGGGTTCAAAATACTTGCTGTAATGTCACTGACAATCACATGGATCAAAAAAGGGAACCTCTTTAGTCTGCAGGTAACGCGTGAGCGCAGAGTCATTTCAAGCATGACCAATCATTAAATACATCACCACATACATCTAAAACTCCTTTCAGTGTATGTCAAACCATCAGTGGTAGATCTCCCACCTGTTGAACCCGTCCTTGGGCTAATACCCAAATGCTATCCAGACAATACATAAGACATAGTACATTCCACCACTGCTCTCTGCATGCTTCTCGGAAACAATGAATCCTTCTGGCAACTTCCAACAGTTCGACTCAGTTCCCAACTGCCACCAGGTTGTGTTCGTGTCAGGGAAGAACCTTCCTTCATGTAAGGATGTCTGGCCATATCGCGGAATGAGTTTTCGGTTCCTTCGGGCATAGATTACACGGCATTCATACCACGAGCCCCCCACCCGGGGGGGGGGGGGGGGGCATGGAAAAGATATGTTTCACGTCTCATCGAAGAATGGAAGGAAGAAAGACAGGACAAACGAGTGAAGCCCTGCACACGCATGGCAAGTGACAGAAGGTTGTGCTATCTCAAAAAGACCCCTGAGAGGCCACCGGGCGGAAAAGGTTTTGTTTAGGTGCCACGAGTGAAGCCTATCCTAATTGGACACCACAAATCCCACATGGGGGTACACGGAATCCAGAGGCCAGAGACAAAAGGTGAGCGCAAAATTTTGTTTACAACAGCAACCTCAACGGGTTGGCATCATGGGGATCACCACGTTCCAGGAGGCAGGAAGCATCCCAAGCAACTGCAGTCACCCAGCTTGAAATGGTTTAGGTAAACCAGGGGTTCACATGCTCGCCCCATGGTTTCCCCTTTCTTCCACCTGCTCCACTGTTCAGCACGTTGTGCCCCGGGTCGTTGCACATGGTTCACATGGTCCCACCATGCTTTCAACTTGTTACACGTGCTCAACTGTTCAGCATGGGCTTGCTCTTGCCCCAGGGTCGTGGCACCCGGTTCACGAGGGTTCCCCATGGTTCACCTCGCTGCACCTGCCTAATGAATAGCATGGTTCGTCCTTGCACAGTCCCTCCTTGTAACAAAGGAGCGCCTCGATGTGAACACTACGTGCCTTCAAGCATGACTAATCTGCTTGCTACCATTAAACGCTTGCCTAAAGCATGACCGAGCATGGCTAAAGCATGACTAAAAATTATGCGCGCTGCCCATAGGACGGCGGCACGTTGTGGCCCGCCGGGCAACTCACTTTTAAGCATCCGCCGCTGTACACATGCATGTTGCTTGTTACCCGGGGCTTTCCACCGAGACATCCGGAAGCATCACTTGTGTGTACATGCACGAGGCTTGTTTCGCGGGGGTTTTCACAGAGACATCCGGAAGCATCACTTGTGTGTATATGCACGAGGCTTTGTTACGCGGGGGTCTTCACAGATGTACCTCCAATGCACGGATGGCCTACTTGCATACAGGCTGTTTCCCGGGGCGTTCCACCGGGATACTCCCACGCATGGGCAACGTACAGGTGCGTGTAAATGCATGTTGCTTGTTACTCGGGGCTTTCCACCGAGACATTCCGAAGCATCAGCGGCACGCATGCACGTGTGGATTGCAATGTGGGGCTTTCGCCCCGAGACGATCCCAAGGTCAATTGGCAGCTATATGCATTCTGCAACCAGACCTGTTGCATTCGACACAACTCATGCTTGCAACAGAACAGAGCACGAGAACTGACAGGGGGCCTTTGTGCCGCAGAAGGCAGAAAAGCGTGGCGTTGTTGCTCCCTTTTGGAGCGCACCTGACGCAAGAATATGTTAAAAAAAAAAAAAAAAAAAAAAAAAAAAAAAAAAAAAACATCATCGGCGTTTTTCCGATGTGCCTGTCCGAATTCCTTCCCACTTTCTCAATAAAAATCAAAGACGACATTTCTTGAGGGTGACCGTTCCAATCGCTTTCACGGTCTCTTCGAATATACAGAGAAGCCCCCGCGGGAGCCTCTACACCTGCCCGACGCTCTAGCAACTCCCTCTGCTACCTGGTCTTTCGACGACCCTTGGGTCATGTGCGAGGCAACGAAGACAACGACGACGCAAAGACCGGCCCTCCCGACCAACAGCGGGCCACTCAAGAGCTCGTGCACTGGCGTGATCGGGAGTCTGCTTGCATTCCACAACGTTACTAAAAGAGGGCACAGCGATCTGCGCAACAAAGGAGAGGGGAGATGCTTGTCTAGATAGGGTCCTCCTGTAAAAATCCGTGCGCATGCTCCTCCCGAGCGTCTTTCCAAGACAGTGCCAGCCTAGTAACGGCCGGTCCTGCTGCTCACTCCGGAGCTGGTCTCTCGTGTCCTTGTTTTGAATCGATGCGCGCATTCTCCTCATTAGATGCCGCAGCAGGCCCGGGCCACACAGCGTGCAGCTGCCTTTGGGAGTCGCGACGAACGAGCAGCCCCAAACAGGATTATGCAAGCTTTCGACCTGTCCAGAAGCGCCGCAGTTCTGGACCATCTGCTGGAGGTTTGGATCGCTCGGTCCAACCACGGCTAGAATCTAATAAATTCGAGCCTCACAATGTTGTGGCCAATCGCAGCACACAGCTCCACGCGGGGGGACGACATCCGCGCGCATGGCCGAGGAGCAGCATCGAGGAGATTTTTCTCGGTACGCAGTGCCGCAAATCGGAGAACGCGGCTCCATGCGGGGCGACGGCGTCCGCACGCATGGCAGAGGAGGAGCAGCGATGAGATGGCTCACGAGGTGGCCTTCTTGTAAGCCTCCGAAGCCTGAACCCGGCCCGCACCGCCATCTTAGCTTTCCAGTGCGAGGAGTCCATTCTTGGGTATCAGGCTCAACTTTTCGGGCGTTGACGTTTTCGGTCCCTCCCTCCGCTCCTTCTCCCACGCTTTTCTTGATTCTCGACCCCGCGGGGCGTGCACGCGCGGGCGCGCGCGCTCTCTCTCTCTCTCTCTCTCCTCTCTCTCTCTCTCTCTCTCTCTCTCTCCTCTCTCTCTCTCTCTCTCTCTCTCTCTCCTCTCCTCTCTCTCTCTCTCTCTCTCTCTCTTCTCTTTTTTTTTCTCTCTCTTTCTCTTTGTTGTGTGTTGTGTGTGTGTGTGTGGTGTGTGTGTGTGTGTGGTGTGTGTGTGTGTGTGTGTGTGTGTGTCTCACACACACTCGCACACACACACACACACACACACACACACACACACACACACACACACACACACACACACACACACACACGCGCGCGCGCGCGCGCGCGCGCGCGCACAAGATAAGAAATGTCAGATTCAAAACACTCAACGAGGCTGACAGGGGGCCCCTCTGGCCACATGACCCTGAACCCGAGGCTCAAAAAAAAAAAGGGAAAGCGGCACCATCGCCTGCGAAACAAACTTTCCGACCGAGATTCTGAATGTCCAGAGTAACTATCAAACTGTGACACTCCCCGCCCGCCTTTCTCTTCCCCTCTCCTCTCATGCTAGTAGAAGTAGCAGCAGCAGCAGCAACAGGAGGAGAAGGAGAGGGAGAAGGAGGAGGAGGAGGAGGAGGAGGAGGAGGAGGCGAAGAAGTGGAGGAGAGGACAAAGAGGAGGGGGAAGGGGAGGGGACCGGGGGAGGGGGAGGCCGGGGCAGGGGGGGGGGGGAGGAGGAGGAGGAGAGGAAGAAGATGGGGATGGAATGTTCACCTGATCGGCAAGTTGGTGAGCAACCTCAGAGGCCTTTGCGCCAAGCGGCTGCAGCTTCTCAGCAGCTGCCGCAGCATACGGTTGTACCTTCTCGCCCGCCGCAGTCACGTAGGGCTGTACCTTCTCCCCTGCCGCAGTCACGTAGGGCTGCAGCTTCTCTTGCGCAGCGTGAGCGTACTGCCCGGCCTTGTCAGCTGCCTGGTGGCCCAGCTCTTGGGCCTTCGCAGCATATGGCTGGATCTTCTCCCCTGCCGCTGTCACGTACGGCTGCAGCTTTTCGCCTGCCGTGCAACAACACACATGCATCACTTCCTAAATTACTAGCGCCCCCTTCCTTCTATATTAAAATAAAAAAGTAAGGTGTGTGTGTGTGTGTGTGTGTGTGTGTGTGTGTGTGTGTGGGGGGGGGTGTTAAATATATATCTTCAACTGGCAAAAGTAGAGTTGCCACCGCACTTGCCTCCTTGTCAAGCACCTGTTGCAAGAGTAGTGCGTAAAAAGGTGAGCAAGTCGGATGGTGGGTGCATCTTACGTGCCCTCACTTGTGCGCATGTGTGGCTGATTTCACTAGCCGCACGCGAGCGGGTGCGGGGCCCATGCACGCACGCTCTCGCCCTCTCTCTCCTTCTCCCCTCACCACCCCCCTTTCCCTCAACCTTCCCTCCCTCCATCTCTCCCTCTCCCCTCCCTCTTCCTCTCACACACGCGCGCTCTACCCTGATCGCTCGCTTGCGCACAGCAGGAGACCACAAACGAGTAAAACGGACCAGCCTCAGAGACAACCGCGGGGGTTTTTTTCCCCCCCTTTTTTTTTTGGGGGGGGGGGGGCGGAGAAATCCGCCTTCCGAGACAAAGCGCAGGTTGGAGAGAAACCCGGAGAACGCATCTTCGGACATCACCACTGGTTGGGGAGAAACGCGGAGATCCCGCCTTCAGACACAACCACTGGTTGGGGAGAAATGCAGAGAAACCTCCTTTCCAGACAAAACACAGGTTGGGGAGAAATGCAGAGAGCGTACCGGCCTGATGGGCCAGCTCAGAACCCTTCTCTGCCGCTAGCTTGGCATAGTACTCGGCGCGCTGGGCTAGGTAGGTTGCCCCTGCCTTGATGGCGTCCAGCAGGGCCTTCAGCCCACTGGGGCCGCTGTTCCACAGGGCCACCGGGGGCTCCGCCTGCGCATCCCGCCCCCTCCCAACTGGGCCCATGTGCATAGGGAGCATATTGTGCAGAGCAGATATCTCTTCTCTCGGTTATATTTGGTATCGGTTCCAGAACGGTTTGTTTCTAATACTCGATGGAAAGCAATGCCCGTTGTTGGGAGCCGATCTCGGGGAGCAGGTTTTAGGGAGCAGATTTTTGGAGGTAGATGTTGTGGAGAGGATCTTGGAAAGCAGATTTTGGGGAGCAGATTTTGGGGAGCAAATTCCGTGGAGCTGATCTTGCGCAGCAGATATTGTTGGGCAGGCCTTGGGGAGCAGGTCTTGGGGGGCAGATATTGGGCAGCAGATCTTGGTGGGCAGATATTGGGGGGCAGATATTGGGGAGCAGACATTGGGGAGCAGATCTTGGAGGGCAGATATTGGGAAGCAGATCTTAAGGGGCAGATATTGGGGAGCGGATCTTCAGAAGTCAAGCTGTGGATGCAATCGGTTGTGCTTCTGAAGATATTGGGGAGCAGATCCTCACAAAGCCAACATGTGGAAGTGACTGGGTGTGCTTGTGAAGATATTGGAGAGTGCATCTTCAGAAGTCAGACTATGGATGTAATCCATTGACTTCTGAAGATCTCGGGGAGCAAATCTTCAAAAGGCAGCCTGTGGATGTGTGACCAATTAGCTTATGCCGATATTGGGGAGCAGTTCCTCAGAAGTCAACCGGTGGATGCAACCGATGTTCTTGTGAAGATATTGGGGAGCAGTTCCTCAGAAGTCAAACCGATTGACTTCTGGGGATCTTGGGGTGCAGTTCCTCACAGTCAACCTATGGGTGTGACTGGGAGTACTTGTGAAGATTTTGGGGAGCGGATCTTCACAAGTCCAAACCGGGCACATGGGAAAAAGAATCTGAAGAAGTTCAATCTCGCATGGGCATCTGAACCAAGTCATTTCACAGTTGGAATCCGTACATTCTACATTCCAATGAACTCCTTCCACACATGAATGGATTCCAAACACATGTGAATCGGTTCACGCCGCCTGCTGCTCACATCGACAGTGCAAGACAGTCGGAAGGGTAATTAGATAGTCGGGCGCTAGACAAATTACAACTCAATCCTCCGCCAGAGCTTTTTATTTCAGGTCGGGCAACAAATTTTTGACAGCACATGCAACAGCGCGGCGAGGCCGTACCTCGTCGACGAGCACGAGGATGCCTTCGTCTCCCAGAGCCAGCGTTGCGCGTCCGGTGCCCCGCTCGTGCGTGTTGGTGGCCCAGGCTGGCTTGCCGTCCTTCGTGTAAAGCACCAGATTGTGGTCCTCCTGCATCACCTCCCTCACCCTGTTATACCAGCCCCCTTGAGTCCCCTTAGAGTGTCTCTGGTCCCCCCGGCGGGCTCGCCCTTGCAAAAGGGCAGCAGTGGCCTGCGCCAAGCATTCGTCTGGTCTCATGCTGGTGGGCCTGACCAGCCTATCCAACGTTGCTGGACCGTTCCTCTAGGCACACATGCGCAAGCGCTCTCTCTCTCTCTCTCTCTCTCTCTCTCTCTCTCTCTCTCTCTCTCTCTCTCTCTCTCTCTCTCTCTCTCTCTCTCTCTCTCTCTCTCTCTCTCTCTCTCTCTCTCTCTCGTGCGCGTGCTCGTCCTGGTTGGAAACGCTGAGTTGGGGGACGAGGACAGCAGGCACCAGCAGCAGATGGGGGATGGCGTCAGCATCGTGGAGGAAGGTCAATAGAAGGGGTAAGAAAATCGTGGACAGTCAGGAGAAAGGGTGTCCGAGAAGCATAGAGAAAGGACAGTAGAAGGGGTTAAGAAATCGCGGAGGAAGGTAATTAAAAGCGGGTGAGAAAAGCGCGGGGAAGATAAATAGAAGGGGGTGATAAAAACGCGGAGAAAGGTAAGCAGAGAAGGGGATCAGAGGATCGTGTGGAAAGGGGGAATGCAAAAGGCGTTAAGTGAGGGGAACGATCGCACGCAGGTAAGGGTGGCACACAGGGGGCGTGGGAGATATCGGATCATAGGTAGAATGGCATTTATAAAGGGGTAGAAGCGGCACAACACCGCTTCTCCGTGCGTCTTGAGGCACCACGACGATTCATGGGACGTTGCCTAGCACTGCTTGGAGCTGTGAGGGAATGAAATATATCAGTCTCAGGCCCCCGGTGCCCGAATAGTCACGTGTATGTTTGCAACAAGAAGGGCACAAGCGGGCGGGACGAGCAGGACGGGAGCGGGGCGGCACCTGCACGATAAGTTTTGCGCCCAAGAGTTTTCCCAGGGTGTTTCCATCGTAGGTGTGGGTGGCCCACACGATCTTATCGGAGCCGTCCGCCTGCTTCTTGTACACCACCAAGTTGCCGTCGTCCTGCAGGAGGGCCCGGGCGGTACGGTCTGGAGAGACCAAGTATTCCCCTGGCAGCAGGGTGTCCCCCACGCCCAACAAGTGCTTGCCTCCCTCAAATGACGCCATCTGTCCCCACCACATGCCCTCCCCGTGCCTCACATTGCATGTCTTGATTGCCTTGCAAGTCTTGCATTTCTTTAAAGGCTTGCAAGTCTTGCATGCCTTTTAAGTCTTGCAAGTCTTGAATTTTTTGCATGCCTTTGAGACAAGGGATCAGTGCGGCCAGATTCACAGACCCGGGTTGGAAATGGCACAGGTTTGGTCATTCATTTACAAGTAACAAGCCAGTTAGTATCATTTGAAAGCAGTGCTGCAAAGCACTGGCCTGCGAGTGGTTAATTATAGAGCATCTATCCTCTCCCGTCTGCTCTTTACCTTTACAAAAAACTGGAAACGACATGAATGTCACCTCCTGTAGGCAATGTTGGCAGTGAAAAACTAGAAACAGGTAAGTTGCCAGCCATTTGAATTTGGCATGCACCCATGTGACGATCTTAGAATAAAATCGTTTGGATGCTCGCGATGTAAGAACCCTTGGGCAGAAAAACTTCCGCGAGACAGCGGGGCACGATTTCGCGGACCGACACCGCTCTGCAAAAGCGTGCCTCCACAGGGAGATCTGAAGCGTTCCATGAACTCGTAATTGACTAAGTAAAGCTTGCAATGCACTGATGGGTGCAATTGAGGAGGAATGGAGTTTGTCTGCTGTGCGCTTGCAGATCTCAACCCTAAATTTTGATTACCGAAAATGTCATTTTACATTCCAAAATCCAAGTCTGAAGTCAACTACAATGGGAAAAGGCCCCTTTTCTGCACAATTGCTTCGGTATCAATAGGGTCTGCATGAATCTTATGAGTACCTTCACTTCGGATGGATCCTCTCCTCTCCTGCAGTTATATGGAGTAACGTGAAGTAATAACCCGAGAGTGACCTGCACACATGAAGCATTTCTTAAACATCAGAACGAAAACTTGCAATGCTTGGGACAATATCGGCCCAATACAGCGTGCGTCTCAGTACTTTCGGTAAAATTAGGACCACCTTCCCCGCAAGGCAGCAGAACTCACGCATGCAAAACAATTGTAATACATATAATTGAGCGATCACAAACAGCACAAGGTTTCAACATGCACGAGATTGCGACTATCCCCACTTAGAACCCGCAGGTCGGCCAACCGCGACCACTGTATATTAATGTCAACTCAAAACCGGTCAGCAATTACGTTTAAAAGACTTACCGTCAATCAAGCAGCACAATCACCCTGCTATCCGATTGAGTCTATGGCAATTCACATCGTCGTCGAGAGCTCGTGCCTTCCGGCAGTCGCAAAGATCTCGCACGCGTCGTATTGCTTTTCATGTGTCAGAGACAGTGTCAGGGGAGTTAGGAAGGTGTCCGAGATGATGCTGCTGCAGCTTTGCCGCATGGTCGGACTGAATCTCAAGACAGATTCCGTGGGTTAGGGTTTCAACCTGAAGCTTCAGGACCCTACGAGTAGTAGCCGACGACCTTCGAGGAAAACAGGTTTTTTTTTTTTTTTTTTTTTTTTTTTTTTTTTTTTTAAAGTAAAAGTGAAATACAGGTTTCTTAAGAAGAAGCTTCTCTTCTAGTGGATTTCTTCTTTAAACCATCCCGGCTCTTTTTGTTCTTAAAAAAGTTTACAGACAGCAAATACACATTACAAAAGAGTGCTGTGCAGTGTAATCTCCAATACAAGAAAAATTGTGCTGCACGTTTTTCTGATTGACTGTGTCTATAGAGGTAAACCTACCTACACGGTTTCAAATTTGGGGGTGAGAGAGAGAGAGAGAGAGAGAGAGAGAGAGAGAGAGAGAGAGAGAGAGAGAGAGAGAGAGAGAGAGAGAGAGAGAGAGAGAGAGAGAGAGTGTGTTGGGGGGGGGGGTCCCATTAATCTTTGCATCAGTAGGAGGAAACAATTGCCAGTTCGAGTAGCAAGCTGTTTTAAGCAATGGGAAGTGGTCTCACCCAAGTCGGCCATATTTGTCCATGTCATGAACCCTGTTGTGACATAGAGATCTTAGGCGTATTGAGTCACACACACCTCATGGAGTTCTGTCACAGATTTTTATAGAATGAACCAACAGTTTGTGTAGCAAGGATGCTGATGAGAGGAATGGGGCAATATCCTGAGATTTGAGGAACACATCATAATCCCCTTTTAACCAAGCGATTGTTTGTATGCTGTAGAGGTTGACAACATATGTCAGAGATTATCACATGGGGGCTCCGAACGATAATCTTTGCGGCAGTTCTGGGAGGGAATTCTATTCGAGGTAAATGTGGCCCATGTGGAACCAAATCCAGGAGAGTAGCATAACTGCCCCCCATCTCCATGTATGTGACCAATTGGGACGGGTACCTGGTACAACTCCAGCACAATCTAGTCACCACCCATCCCAGTCCAAAAGGGTCGACCCCACACCCCAACATTGAGTCTGGGACTGTGAGATGACCCATCCTGTATTCAATACCGATGAACTCTGCCTTGGCCCATGCATGGTCACCATATGGTAACCACCCATTAAGTGGCCAAAAGCGTGGCATTTTTCTGTGGGCTCGAATTATGCTTCTTAAACAACAGACTCATTTTGATTTAAGTCAAACCCCGGATAGGAAGAGACTCATCGTTGCAACATATCCTGTGTGTTGCTGTGGCTTTCACATGTAAGGCTCCACTTGGGACTATATCAAAAGTACGTTGGGGGGTATGGTACATCCAACAAGCCTGTAACTGGTGAAGGATTGCAGTTCCCTTCCCCAGACCTTGGCTTGGCTGCCTGATAACTTGCTATTGGAAGGGGTTACCCCGCGAAAGCACGCTTTAGGGCAAATTTATCACCAACTGCAATCCCTTCATCATCCAAGGCTGGTGCTAGGCACTCACCATTGGACAGCGATAGTCAAAAGGCTGCCATGCACGATAGAAAATTACAATACTTCAACCGCAGCAACACACAGGGGGCCAAATGTCCCTATCTCCTCCACTCTCTTCCAGCTGCTTTCTTCCTTCATAGCTCTCTTATCACCTCCATTTATATCTCCACTGCCAGCTTGGAGGTGCTGGCAAAGTCTCGATCTCGTGTGCGGTGCTCGGCCACGCCCGCACACACAAACACGCACGCACGCACACACACACACACTCACTCACACACACACACACACACACACACACACACACACACACACACACACACACACACACGCTCGCACGCCACACACTCATACATATTCTCTCTCCCTCTCTCTCTCCCTCTCTCTCTCTCTCTCTCTCTCTCTCTCCCTCTCTGGGCTTGCAAAAATCGAGTTCGACTATGTGATCCAATCCCTTATTGTTCTTGACTGAGATGGGTATGGCACATTTATCCTGTGGGCCTGAACTCAAATACTATTGCCCTGCATATTCAGCCTCATAATCAAGGCATTGCCAGCAACTTGAAATTTTATTCTGTTCCAGGACTTCAAGTACATGACAACTTTAGGGCTTTATATGAGGGTTGAGGGTCACTGACTGATCACTGTACAGCTTGAGGCCACCTGCCTGCTCAAGTGCTAATTGTGAAAACCGTTTGTGCCTGTCAATTGGCAAGCAGGTGAAGCACTACTATAAACTATATAGAGTATGCAAGGCTTGACCATGTGCCTCAATCACAATGCCATAAGTAGCCTCAACACTATCAGAAAGCTGTTTTTCGCCCATTCCTTCACCTGGGCAGCCTTCACCATGTGGTATTCCTATCCTAAACAGAGCTTCGAGTATCATCAGACACAAAGTCCCCGAGTATCAGCTTTGCTAGATGCATGATTCCCGAGGGGCTCGAACGCTGTTCCCCTGTAATGTGAATAAGCACTTGCAGACTATGCTTTGTAGATGCAAAGACGCGTATTGAGCGAATGATCAGGGAGAACTCTAGCACCCCTTTTCATATCCCCTTGAGTTTATCTGCTGACAGGCTAGAGGACATCACGGACTCCTTCGTCCCTAGCCTAAATGTGAGGGTTTTCCCGATTAAGGTTAAGGTCAAACATTCCACAAGCCATTGCAGCCGACGGCTGCCAGGCCATCAACGACCGGCAAACGCCACTGTTTTATCATGCTTCCGCAAGTTGCCATCATGAGGAGGTCACTGTTGTAGCGAATGCAGGCTTCCAACAAATCCTTGCCATCTGGAAAATACAGGGCTGTCAACATCCTAGCTCTTATTGGAATTCATTCCAGTGCACAGATGGTATCCTGGGTCAGCTCGAGGTTCTGCATATTATCCAAGACTTCAGGGCTTCCTCCCTTTCCCTTGTGGGTCAATTTTCTGGCAGGGGTCATCCCACATACTGAGTCAGGTCATGTGCATGTGGACGGGCAGCCTTCCAAGACCTCTGCATGGCCTCTTCCGTTGCTGGGAAGATGTCCTGCGATGGTGGCAGGTCAAGAGATGGTACAGGGGCCTCCCAAACAGGAGCTGACACAGACTTTGGATCCATGCGCAAGGAAAGTCTATCAGATAGAAGGTTCTGTCCTTTGCCCTCGTTTACACGTTTCCCTTCGGAGGTGTATAAAATCTTATGCCCGGGATGCCTGTCCTCCTCAAATGGACGAGGGATTTTGGAGATATTCATGTCTTCTATGGTCACAACGCCAGCTCTGTCACCCCGAACATTGCGCTTGCTCTGCACAACACAGAATGTACTTGTCTGTCGAAATCCTGTCAGCAGAAAAAGTTATTGGGTGCGGAGTGATGTCTTGGACAAGACAGGGACTTTGACAACATAACTTCCAAAAACCGTCACTTCCTACTTTAAGGTTACCTTCATGTCTTTGGCCATTTCTTCCCAGAGATCCCATTCGTCCATCCTCTTCTTTTCTGCCTTCTCAAGTTTATGCTGCAAGGCATCAAATATAATCAGAACACCAAAAGTCTGTGCATATCCTCTTCTTTCTTAGAACGTTTGAGTAGTTACCTTTATGAGGCGTCTCTTCTCTTCAACAGTAATGTTGCCATCCAACCATTTTAATTTGAGTCCCAAATCCTGTTTACAGAGCCAACCAGTTTCAGTTGCAGGTGCAACTCTTCTGCCCTCCCTACCACGTAGTTTGGTGGTTCCTCACCTCCTGGATACGTGTCCTCTCTCCCGCGGATAGATTCTTAACCCATGAATCCATTTTTTCCATTTTCTCCAAGATTTTTAGTTCGTAAGCCGTTTCATTTCTTCCGTTGTCAGTGTCAGTAAGATCGGTTATGTCTCGTCTATCAGGAAATGCTGGGCGGGGATCCTCAACATCCGGCAGAGCAGACGCAGAGTCGTCAGTATTTTCAAGTATGGCATGACATGTGATGCAAAACACTAGTATAAAGCAAAATTGGAGAGGTCCGACTCCTCCCATGTTTTGACGGTTTGGTTGTTTGCTCGATACAAGGTCAGAGGAACGTATACAAAAAGATTTTTTATGATACTGGATGCCTCTACTTCGGCCTAGCGGAATTCAGCAACCAAATGCTTGGGGGAGCTTCGACAATGGGAGCTACCAAACCCCCGACAGGCAGGGTTTGAAGTTCAGGGGGTGTAGAAAACAATCGCCTGTACGGCCCGTCCCCTGCCCGGTAAAAACCCTGTAATTTGGGTTTGGGGTCGAACGACTTTCCCTGGTCCGAAGAGAGCATCGGATCGCAGTCTTTGTTTCACAGGAAGCAAGCCCGTCATTGCGGTCAATTACAGTCACACTAAGATGGAACAAAATTTTTCGCAGAAGAATTAGGAAAAGGAAGATGGTGGAGAGAGCCCTATAGGTCATTAAAGCCTTATAAGTTAATTATAAGAACGTTCCCACCCCAGAACTCCCGGCAATTATAATTATAATTAATAAATACTTGACTCCTTGGCTATACTCGTTGCCAACCCGCCCCACGGTTGACAGCCCGACGAAAGTAAAACCCTGAAAAACCTGGACGGAGAATGGCAAATGGTCCCCAGACATACATGTACATACCTCCCACCCCCAATCCCAATGCATATGCATGCATGCACCATATCTATATAAAATACAATATCCACAAATGGGTATTGTGTTGTACGACCCATAAACAATACACGTATGAGGGACTATTCTGTCATAAAATCAATCTTTGCATTACCGTACGTACGTTACGGACTT
>KV908739.1:61797-76523 GCA_002005505.1 Botryococcus braunii
TCTCTCTGCGTCACACACACACCACACACACACACACACACACACACACACACACCACACCACACCACACACCACACCACCACACACACACACACCACACACACACACACCACACACACACACACACACACACACACACACACTCACCCCCCCTCCCCCCCCCTCTCTCCTCTCTCTCTCTCTCTCTCTCTTTCTCTCTCTCTCTCTCTCTCTCTCTCTCTCTCTCTCTCTCTCTTCTCTCTCTCTCTCTCTCTCTCTCTCTCTCTCTCTCTCTCTCTCTCTCTCTCTCTCCCTCTCTCTCTCTTTTTCTCTCTCTCTCTCTCCACCCTCTGTTCCTGCCCCCCCCCTCCCCACACACAGTTTCCTCTCCCTCCTCTTCCCCTCCCCGTTCTCCTGCTGTTCCTCCTCTCCTCCTCCTCTTCCTCTTCCGGGACATTCTCCTGTGGGGCTCCGTTATATTGGAGGATTCAATTCCGGGCATCAGTCCCACCTGATTGGGAGCCAGACTTCTTGGCCGCATCCCCATAGGATTGCTTGCCTGCATCCGCCCTGACATGCCCCCAGCCCCTCCCCATCACTTCTTCAATCCTTCCAAGCGCGGTGTGAGCAAGGAGGGGGCGTGCAAACACACGAGAGGGGCAGGGGCAGAGAGGGGGGGGGGAGGGAGGGAGGGAGGGAAGGGGGCGGAAGGGGAAGGAGAGGGAGGGGGAGCTTGCGAGAGAGAGAGAGATGAAGGGGGGGGGGGGGGGCAGGGTGTCTCCCTGCAGAAGGATTCGGAATGGAAGTGTCGGTCTCCGCACATGGGTCACATGGGTCACATGGGTCACATGGGTCAGAGGCGACAGGGTGCAGCTATGGAGACCACTCTCCAAGTAGCATCTGCAGGGAGAGTCCCGACGCACGAAACGTGGGAACAGACCCATCATGTCTGCTGTCAGGCTTTATAAAGTCTTTCAAAGGTCCTCTCCTCCCCCCCGCCCCCTTTGTTTTAAGGGGGGGAGCTGGGGGGGGGGGGGGGGAGGGAAAAGAAAAGTTGGAAAAGAGGAAAAGAGAAGGGGAAAAATGGTAAAAATACATCTCTTCCCGCCGAAAAGGAAGGGGAGGTTTTACATCTACTCCTCGCTTCTCAACAAAAGAGGAAAATCAGCAGAGGGGTTGTTCATTCCCATAACATGCTTATTACAATTTGGAGAAGTCCATGCGACTTCCCAAAATGCTCAGAGCCATATCTGCAGGGTAGTTTTGCCACCCCACCACACTAACTGTGCCAAATTGACTGACTGTTAGGCATCCGAATATGTGGAGATCGTCAAGACACATTGCTGAAATGAATTTTAGAGGACGGGCAGATTCAACGGCACAACCCAGTTGGGTGTTGGCAGGGTGCATGCACATCGGACGGGCAACTCAATTAGCTGCTTTGCAAACACTGTGGAGCAGCACATCGGGGAAAGCACATTCGTAGAGTAGAAAATGTAGGGGAAGGCACATCTGGTCCGCAACTGCAAAACAATAGGGCTCTCCCCTTCCTATTAACGCAGCGTGGTGCTCTTGGCCGTGCTCCCTCCCTCTCCCCAGGGCCCCGTCCTCTCCCCCCCCTCTGCTACTCGCTCTCCCGCTCCCTCAACCCCCCCCCCCGCTCTCTCTCTCCCTCTCCCCCTCCCTCCCTCCCTTCCCCCCCACACACACCCACACACACACACACACACACACACACACACACACACACACACACACACACACACACACACACACACACACACAATGAGGGAGTGGGAAATGGGAGAGAGTCCGAGAGAGAGGGGGGCAGGGAGGAAGGGACCAGAAAGAGAGGGGGAGAGCGGGAGAGGGAGGGGGGGGGAGAGAGAGAGAGAGAGAGAGAGAGAGAGAGAGAGAGAGAGAGAGAGAGAGAGAGGAGAGAGAGAGAGAGAGAGAGAGAGAGAGAGAGAGAGAGAGAGAGAGAGAGAGAGAGAGAGAGAGAGAGAGCGAGAGAGGGAGAGAGAGGCAAACTTCCAAGAAAAACACGTTTCTTACTCCAACACTCGACGACGACAATCATCCCCAGCATCTCCCAATGCACACGATCCAATGGCAGACGACACTCCATCCCAGTTCCCAACTGCATCCACTCTCCAACAGAGTGAGCGGTCGTGTTACCGAAAAACAAATTGCA
Organism: Botryococcus braunii; assembly: GCA_002005505.1. Lineage (NCBI taxonomy): Eukaryota > Viridiplantae > Chlorophyta > Trebouxiophyceae > Botryococcus > Botryococcus braunii. The sequence continues at coordinate 63,971 of KV908739.1, forward strand.
GGCTACCATCGCCCTGGGCAGGTGCATCACAACATTTCTAGAGTGATTCCACCCACATCTTCTCTACAAATGATTCAGCATCGCCGTTTGAGCCTCTTAAAAAATGCTACCCCTGCAAAACCTCTGGTGGACATGCAAATATGCAGATCTTCTCCAGATGTCAGTGAGGTTGAGTGCCCCACGACGCTTCCTTTCCTACACTTAAGAAGTCTAAAACCACACAAAATTGCATTGGGACTCATATCCAATCCCAACACAACTTTTCAAATCTTTTTCTGCAACTTCAATGTTAAAATGAAGTTTTCAGAAGTTGAAACTCTAGTACTTTCTCAAAACGAAGTTTCTACAATGTGAAACTTTGTGGCCAAAATTGCTTGAATGGGGTTGAGTGCAGTATCATAATATGTACAGGACATGGCCCCGCGCTTCCTTGCCAGGTTGTCATCCAGGATTGCCCACGGATGCTTACAGTCACACACTCCAACGGAAAAATTATTAAAACCACAGCCTCTCATCCAGATGCTTTTTCGATTTCCAAAGGGTGTGCACTGCAGACGGGAATCATCCTTCGAGGTGATTGCCCCCCTTAGTCCAAATACTCTCGACACATTCATGCATGGGAAGGCCATCTGAGAGAAGAAATGATAGAGCATGAAATGAAAATGTGGCAGAAGGCAAATGGATGGAGTACCTGCAAGTGCTTCAGGACTGACTCCCAGGCCCCATACTGCCAACCCACCCATCAGCAGCAACCTTCTTCTATCCAACCCCTCTGGAAGAAGCCTACAAAACAGCCTGTGTCAGTATATAGGGTGTGACTGCCGGTATTTACAGATCCAGACACCATGTCTTTGTGATGGCACCCGTTACCGGACGACAGGGCGACTTGCGCATTCACCACGCACCATTGTCCGAGAATTGCAGATTAAACTAATAAATCACGATGCTAAACATTTAAAATGAAACTGCGCCTTTAAAAGCGGCTTCAAAGGCCCCATCGCACTACTGTGGCGAGCTCGAAGAAATGAGGAAAACCAAACTTGTGAACATGGCGTCACAGAAAGACATGTATTTGGGTCCCACCTATCTTCAACTGTATCTCTTCCTTCCACTTTGATGTTCCCAGCCATCGGGATTGCCCTGCACCGGGTTCGACGTGCGCTGCATGGACGGACCGCAAGTGCCGAAAATGGCCTTGATATTTGTATATCCGTTGCCAACATTCGGCCGGTATCTTCAGCAATTGTCTCAAGACTGGTTGGTTTTGTTATGCGCTCTGACTGGTGTTGAGATCGGACGCTAAAGTTCCTGGGACTCACCGCGGATAGGCAACGTCCTTCACAGGGGATCGACGCCTGTCGTGGCTCTCCGGAGTGAAGCCGGGGATAAGAAAGAAAGTACCGATACCGCTGAGGGTACCAATCTTGCGACCTGGGTGACTCGCCCGCCCACACAACTCCCTTTGTGGAGAAACTAGTTGAAGCACCCGTCCCCTGACTGGGCGCTCCGCTTATATGGCGGTACATTATCATTGGTTTTACATTAATGGCCTCGTAGTGGAGGCAGGTAGTAGGTCTTGAAAGTCAAACCATTCAGGTGAGTCATGGAAGAAGTCAAAGAATCAAGTGCCTGGGTTATTCCAAATATGTACCCCTTGAGATATATCGGGGTTTATTTATGGTGGGCTACCCATGCGGGGGGTCCATTGTTCCCTGGGAAGTTTTATTGTTCGGGGATCCTCGTTGTTTAGGGCTCACTGTGCATTTGCAGATGTGTCGCACCACGCTCATGAGCTTCACAGATCGGTGGGCCCGGGGATTAACTATTCCCGGCTCCCTCCGCCTTGGGCCTCACTGCAGGAGGGCTCACTGTTCCTTAGCGAAAAGCCAGATCTATCTAGACACACACAAACACACACACACACACACACACACACACACACACACACACACACACACACAAACACAAACACACACACACACACACACACACACACACACACACACACACACACACACACACACACACACACACACACACACAAAATTGGGTCAGGATGAGCATCTGCAGGCGACCCGGCAATTGCTCAGACCCCCTTGAGGGGTTCCTACAGCAGGGGAAGCCCAAAGGTCAAGCACAGCAAAGGCAAGAGAGAGCTGAGAGGCGCACTCTGGTGGGAGAGCTGAAATCCGGAATACGGATGTCTCCCTCTGCATCTTCTTCTGAGAGAATTACTGAGTGCCTGAGCAGAGGGAGCGTGTTAGCCCTTCACACGCCACAGGTCATGGCTCAGGAGAAGGGAAGGCTGTACACACACACACACAGAGAGAGAGAGAGAGAGAGAGAGAGAGAGAGAGAGAGAGAGAGAGAGAGGGAGAGAGAGAGAGAGAGAGAGAGAGAGAGAGAGAGAGAGAGAGAGAGGAGAGAGAGAGAGAGAGGGGGGGGGAGAAGGGGAAGTAAATTCCCAGCATGGTGCCTTAGAAAAGGCAAAATGGGGCCTTCAGCCAAAATAAGGTACAACAGGATGTGCATCATAAGGTACAACATGATGTACATGCTGAGCATACTGCCCCATATCTGCCCCATCCCGAGAGTGATTCAGTGGAAGTCAGTGAGACAATCCCCTTGGCAACTGAGAGCACATGTGAGAGAATGGAGATAGGGAGAGGTGCTGAAGCACAGATGGGCCCAGAAAAAGGGATGCCAGCATCTCAAGTGTCACAGGATCCCAGTGCTCGATTGTCGGCTGCCAGGTGTGAGTCTAGCAAGGAGTGCAAAAGACAAGTGTCTACCACAGAACACTCTGTGAGGATGTGTGGAAAGGAGGCAGAGAGAGATGGTTACACTGAAGAAAGATCTTATGTCTTTCAATGTGAAGAAAGAACCCCTAATGAAGGGGAGCCTGGGGTGAAATTTAGCAAGATTTCTGTCCCCAGGAATTTATCGTGAGGCTCGACAGTCCGACCAGTGGTGTTATTGGGAGCAAGCCATGAATGAAGAAGAAAATTCATTGGATGCTCATGAGACCATGGAATATGTCGAGCGTCCGTGGGGCAAGACGGTTATGCCAGTGCATTTGATCTACTCTGCCAAAGTTGATAATTTTGGCAATGTCCTTAGATTCAAGGCACGCTTGTAGCCCAGGGATGTCGTCAAATCGATTATATATATCCCTGGAGTTGATGTGGATGAAGTTTTTGCCCCTACTAGTAGCTTTGCTGCTAGAAGAGTGATTCTGAGTGTGGCTGCTCAGAGAGAGTATGAGATCCATCAGGTCGACATTAAGACGGCGTCCTTAAATGGCGACTTAGAAGAGGAGGTCTATTGTGGTGGCAAAGGAAGAGAGAGAGAGACGAGACACCAGTCGGGTTAGAGCATTCAGCGGAATCTGTTACAAGCCGGTCAGCACCGGGACTTCCTTCGACGCCAAGACGCGTGCCACTTTCTAGAGCCTTCGGTCAAACCCGGAATCCTACACATTTCAGGACCTGGCAGCTTCCTGCCCAAAATCCTACACATTTCAGGACCTGGCAGCTTCCTGCCGTTACATCTATGTAACACAGCCTCCTTTGTTTGAGAATGGGGATCCTCGCGTGGTGTGCAAGCTCAACAAATCCCTTTATGGGCTTAAGCACACCCCTCGTGCTTGGCACAAGAAGCTTGATCCCGAGATGAGTGCCCTTGGATTTGTTGCTTGTAAAAGCGATGCTGGTGTCTATGTGAGGAAGACAGAACGTGAGAAACCTCTCTTCATTCTTGTCTATGTTGATGCTTTACTCGTCATCTGCAAAGATCTCAGCCTAGTGGAATGGTTCAAGGAGCTCCTGAAGAGCAATTTCACCATTCATGATCTAGGTGAGTTCAAAGATTTCTTGGGTTGCCAAGTCCGTCGTAACAGACAGGACAAGCAAATCTCCATCAGTTGCATCCCAAAGATTGAGGCTCTGCTGGAGTTCGGTGAGAGCGATGGCGAAAGAGTAGTGGATAATCCCATGCAAAAGGGATTTGTCCCCACTCGGATGCCCTTCAGTGAGGATGAGCGTGATGGGTCGGGTGCTGGTGTCCCCTTAGATCCAGGTCACAGATATTGTGAGCTTATCGGATCACCGTTGTATATAGCAAATACAACACGACCTGATGTTGCCCAAGCTGTGGGTGTTCTATCGCGGTATAGATGTAATCCCTCCACTGCTCACTGGAACGCAGAAATGCGTGTGTTGCACTACCTCAGGGACACGAAGGACAAGGTCCTCGTGCTATGTGGCAACTCCAGTGTCGTCTTGGAGGGTTATGTTGATGCTGATTTTGCTGGCGACCGAGACAGTTGATTCTCTACTTCTGGGTATGTATTCTATGTCTTCGGCGGTGCTGTGTCATGGACAAGCAAGAAGCACAACTCTGTGGCTACCTCAACTAGTGAGGCACAGTTCTTGGCTTCTAGCCTTGCCATCAAGGAGGCCAACTGTCTGAGGTCCTTCTTGGAGGAGATTGGAGAGCCTCCCTGGTCCGTCAACATCTTCATTGACAACCAAGGATGCAACAACAGTCTTAGAAATCCTGTGAAGTCTAGATTCACAAAGCATAATGCTGTGGCGTTTCACTACGCACGAGAGGCCATCAAATTGTGCCCAAGTGATGTCCAATATGTGGAATCAGCTAAGAATCGTGCAGATGTGATTACCAAGCCTTTGGTTGGCATGTGTTTAGGAAACATGTCGATGCCCTAGGTCTTCTCACTCTGGATCAAGAGTGAAGACAAGGGGAAGTGCGACATTTCAAGACCTATAGGGAGATTGCCTTCCTCTTAAGAGCTTGAACAGACATCAAACTTGAGCAGACATGAATCTTAGAGAGATTTGAGAAACAATGGAATGAACAAAGGCATACATGGAACGACTGGAATTATTGATCACACGGGGCTGTTATTCATAACAGGGAGGTGTTATCAATTGTTGTCGTACGGTATTCGCACGTGGTTGACAGATCAACGCGTGATCTTGCAACGCTGGTATTAAGGCTAGACGGCGGGATAAATGAGCACTTGCTTAGCATTACCAAGTAATGGTTTGAAGGTGAACATAGCAAGACTTATAGCCATCGGCGTAATGCAGTCGCACAGAGTTGCCCAGCTGAAGAACCTGCTCTAACTCGCTCCCACTGTTCGTTGCCGCAGGTCACAACGCCCATAACCTAAATATAACAATATGTACCAGCCTTGTGTTGCAGAAGAAGGACGTGTGCTTGGGGGGGGGGGGGGACGTATACGTCTGATTAGGTGCCAGATCTCCTAGAAGCAGTGCTTATACACTATAGTGTATAGCTATCGATAGCTAGATAGCCTTGCCATATGTATTTTGGACTCAATCATGAGTATTTGCCATTGCCATCCGTGGCACCTCTGGAGTATCCTATGTTGATCAACTATAGTACTAGCAAGGCCACATCAGTAACTTCTAACGCATTTACCACATGTTTAGTACTGTAGTAAAGTACTATTCTAGCAAGAAAGCCTAACTGAAGGTGGACTATTTTGTAAAGTACATATAGACAAACTCATATGATCATGCGTATGTTTACACACGTGTTCACACTTATGGAATAATTGAGATCCAGCAATGTATACTGCTGCGTTGCTGTTCGTGTAGATCCGCTAGCCAGGCTGTAACAGTGCATGTGATGTTGATAAAGGCACTTGCACTGGTATAATAACGGGTACAAATGTTGGTCTCCTGCCCTGATCATGATCGTAATAAGACGTCCAACGATTGAACGACTTCGTTTCCGGAAATCCATAGCTATTTTAATTAGTTAACTAGCATGGCAACAAGTTATTTAACTTGTTGCCATTCACATCACCGGCCAGCTGGTGGGGACCGGTGTGTGACGGTACATTCTGAGTTTACTGTCATTGGCCACCATGCTGAAGCATAGCTATGAATCTTGAGCTAAGGGGCTGATCAGTAATGACTGTTCCTTGAGTACTGTAAGCCATTTGACCCAGCTGAGATCTGTTCCATCCACGGTAATAGTGAGGAAGCAGAATGCAGCTAGAATAAACAGTACGCTTGTATGCACTTGAGAATACTTTAGAATGAAATGCACGCTTGTGTACGTTCTGAGAACGAATAATCCACATGTTCAGCCACTTGAGGCTCATGGATTAAGCAGCTCTCGCAGAAATCATGAGACTAATGAGAGCACAAAGCGCTCCAATTGACGAAGCAGAAATGAGTGCAAAGGTCGTGGTGCCATTTATATTGCTTGTTCCTATATAGATGGGAACAAGCCCAAAGACCGGGAGTGCCCCAGGCAAGCAGCTGGCGGAACCCTTGGTAATTACTTGGTATAATATTGGAGTCAGCTTATAGGGTTTCAAAGTTGGGCAGGTACAGATGATGTGGTGCTCATCATCCCTGATCATTCATCAACGACATGTGTCACATGCGACTGTACAGGGACGAATGGGCGGCAACCCTGCGTCCACGTCGCTTGGGAGGCCACTAAGACACATACGAAACTATAACTACACCTGCAGTGGGTGTTTGGGACGCGCAAAAACAGCCCTGGCTACGCAGAAGAACGTGCTGCAGAACATGAAACCGCTTTACGTACGGACACGAAACAAAAAAAAAAAAAAAAAGAAAGAATGGCCACGAAACTAACATTTTAACTACTGGAAGCAAGTAAGAGAGAGAAGGAGAGCTTGAGACACCAGTGGATCAATGCCAATCGTTTGTTACATAATTATTATCATATATATCTTCTCTCTATCCTCGTCCTTCCCTCCTAGCACCGACCTGGTCCCTTCCTAGAAGGTGTTGAGTTGTGAACATACATTAAAGAATGCCTTGTGCTTTAGGTGATCTTCAAATGTACATTATTAGGATACGGGTCCACTATCCACATAAGGTACCTCAAGACACGTTCGGATGAGGTCTATTTCGAACATAAGGTACAATCTGATTTAGATTACGCGTTAGTGTGAAAGGACTATTAAAGCTGCGATCACCGCATAGTCGAGCAACTGGTTTGGAAAGATACTGGGCACATAAGGATGCCAGTCTTGTTCATGCAGTTGCATGTGTCTAAAGAGCAGACAGTCGTCAAGGACTGTAGCTGGAGAGGCACGAACTTACGACCTGTCTGCTTGCTTACAGGTGCGGTGACGCAGGATGTGTATTGGTAATGTGTTCATGTTTGATTGCTTGTTTGTAAGTGAACCATCTTAGTGGACAATCAAGTCTCCCAAACAGCTAAGGGACGGAGTCTTGATTGAGTATAGGAAGGTACTTGCTGTCAGCCGTCAGGAGCTTATCCGTGTGTAGATGCTCATTGACAGATCAACATGTAACGGAACTGGTTTGGAAAGATACTGGGCACATAAGGATGCCAGTCTTGTTCATGCAGTTGCATGTGTCTAAAGAGCAGACAGTCGTCAAGGACTGTAGCTGGAGAGGCATGAACTTACGACCTGTCTGCTTGCTTACAGGATACGCCACTGCCCATAACCTTTTACAGGTTATGGGCCCACGCCCTTCCAGCTGAGCCAAGGGCAGACAGGAGTGCATGGCATCATCGGATGCATCTGTACTGGGTTTTCCACGGACTCGCCTGACGGCAAGAAGAAGTAAAAAAGGAACAACTGGATATTCACTCAGAAGGCCTACCGACAGAGTCTTCAATATCTTGGGAAGGTTTTTTTTTTTTTCGTGAAGTGACCTGAGATTATCACCCGTCGTCGTTGTCGTGAGACCGTCAGTAGGTCCGGGTGGTCAGGCAATTGAATTGCTGAAGCATATTTTGCATATCTTGCATATTAAGGGTACATGCTAGACCTCGAAAGGGTGGAATACTTGAAAGTGCTGTGGTGTACGTCGGAAGGGTATACTTAAACCAGCTGTGTCAGGCTGAACGCTGTGATAGCAAGTGAAGTGTATGACCAGACCTCAAACTCGTTCCCAAAGGAAGGTTTCTGAAAGTAATCCCAGCAGTACAGAGACTATGGCAACACCAGCAGGAGGCAGCACGGCCTCCTCAGGAGCCGGACAGTCAGGACAGACCACTGGAGGCACTGCAGCCAGCTCGTATGCATACACGATGAACTCCTCCAATCCCAAGATGTCTACGCAGCTGAAGGCTGATCGCACTAATTTCAGGGCCTAGCGTGAAGAGCTGGAGTCCTGCGCAATGCAAAAAGGAGCAATGGGAGCGTTGGAGACAGCTATGCCTAAGACCGCAGAGAACGCAGCAGTAAAACATTTCATTTTGCAGTCTGTCCCGTCCATGTGGCACGACGAAGTCAAACAGCGGGGGAGCGCTTTTGACTTCATTCAGTGGATGGCAGACCGCTGCACTGGAGGGAAGGACAGGGAAATCAACGAGAAGTGGATCAAGGGGCTCAAACAAGGCATGGTAAAGGGAGAGACAGTGCAAGAATGGTGCCACCGAGTCATCAGTATTGCCGCCTCCCTGGAGGCCAATAACCATCAGCTGAGCGACCGCCAGATCTGCAGGTATATGTATAAGGGACTACCTGCAGAATTGCAGAACGACGCTTGGGCAATTACCTCCGCCAAGTCAGACCCCTACAACATGCTGGAGACGATCCTCACTGCCATTGAGAACTTGGAGTACTAGGATATCCCGTTGGCAGAGTCAGTGCAAGTCACAGCATCAGCTGCAGCAGTTGTGGCAGCAGCAGCAGCAGCCGTGCCAGCTCAGGGTGGAATCCCTGGGCCTCCCCAAGGCGCTGGAGCTGCACCGGGCGCTGGAGCAGCACCAGGAGTGGGAGCTGGAGCACCTGCTGATGGTCAGGCCCCCTATGGCCCTTCAGCTCACAAAGCTGGAGGCAGGGGGCGAGGGTCTGGACGTGGCAGGAGGCCAAAGGAGGAACTGGCGTGTCGCTTCTGCAACGGGACGGGACATTTCTGGAGGGAGTGCCTGGAACTGAAGAGGCTGCAAGCTCTACGTGGCACACTGCAAGCTGCAAGTGCGGGCCCAGCTGCGTGGTGGGGCACTGGAGCTCCTCAGCAACAAGCCAGCTGGTGGGATGCTGGCCAGTCCAGAGGAGGCCCTCCCGTGTCAACCTCACATGCTCCTGGATCTGTGTCCACTATCTTCCCCTTCTTCCCAGGCTGGCATCTCCCACCACCACCTCCTCCAGGTGCTGGTGAGCCTATGTTCGTTTCGTTGAATGTGCTTACCCCTACATCTCATGGGGCTTGCAGCACCTCGTGGCTGATAGATAGTGGTGCATCGGTGCACCTTGTAAATGTCTTTACTGTTTAAATCTGTCTTTACTACACAACCCAGTCATGCATGCTCAACCCCTCCCTCTTCATTTGGCCACTTCTGATGCCAAAGGAGGGATAGTTGCAACTGGGTCTGTGTGTCTGGTCAATGCCAGACAAGAGGTGTTTTGGCTGCATAATGTGCAGTGTGTGCCCACTGCACACACTAATCTGATTTCTGTCACAGGAGCCATTCAGGATGGAGCATCATTCCTGACTGACAGTGCAGGTGGGTACACGACCATGAAAGGCCCAGCAGGCTGGTCTGGTAAGATAGCCAGAGAGCGAGGGCTGTTTTTTTTAGAATGGGTGTGTCCCGTCAAGAGCCAGCATGATGCGCAGCCATAGTCCAGTCCTCATGTTGCCTCGTATCATGCAAGGAAAGGGCACGTGTGTACAGATCGACTACTGTGGCATGCAAGGTTGGGGCATCCTGGGGTTAAGAGTATGACAAGGTTGGACAACGAAGACCTGGTCACTGGGATCAATCTGTCCCTTGCTCCATGCTCAGAGTGTTCTCCCCAGTGTGAGTCATGTATACAAGGGAAACATTCACGCCCCCCCTTTCCAGCTTCCTCTAGGCCTGCAGAGAGTGTGTTGGATAGAGTGCATGTGGACACTGTGGGTCCCATTTCACCAGCTGCAATCACGGGAGAGCGTTTTTGGGTTACTGTGGTGGATGAAAAATCCCACCTGATAGCCTCATTGGCAGTGAAGTCGAAAGAAGCCATTCCCAAGGCCCTCATTGAGCTCTTGAAGTACTGGCAGACATTTCATGAGAAAGTGGTGAAGTGTGTGAGATCTGATAGCGGGACAGAATTTCTGAATCAGCAGTTCAAAGAATTTTGTGCTCAGCAGGGCACTAAAATGGAGACCTCAGCCCCATCCACGCCTCAGCAAAATGGACTTGCTGAGCGCATGAATCGGACTCTGAAGGAGCGCACAAGGACCCTGTTGGTGCACGCTGCAGCAGACCCTTCCTTGTGGAAGGAGGCACTGGAGTCTGCCACCCTGCTGTACAACGTGGGCCCCACCACAGGCAGGCCTCTGACCCCTACTGAGATGTTCTATGGGGTAAAGCCTGATGTTGCTTCCTTGCGCACATGGGGCTGTGTGGCACATGTTCACATTCCCCCAGGTCAGCGGTCTGTATTTGGACCAAAGACCATTCCAGGCATGTTCACTGGGTATTGCCCACAGTCCAAGGCCTATAGAGTGTACGTAGGCAATGGTGTATGGAAAGAGAGCAGGGATGTTACATTCCTTGAGCATTTGAGAGGAGGGGAGAGAGTGGGTATGTCTAAGGTGCAACCTGGATCCTCTCAATGGCTCTCACGAGCGTCCTCGCAGGGCAGGGGAGGCAATTCCAATGTCCCCAGCTCACCAACAGCCATTCCCGTGAATTTTTGGGAAGCAGAGGATGACCCAATGGTGGAGTGCAAGCCCACTGGATCTCCTGCTACCACTGCCAGCTCTCCAGAGGATCACAGCAGGCTGAGGAGCTCTGTCGGACCTGTGGCTGGAGCCCCCAGCAGCCAGGATGGTTCCCCTGCCACTTCAGAGACCTCACAGCAGTCATGGTCAGTGCTGGGCCATCTTCAAAATTTAGCTCGGGGGGGTGCTGAAGCGCACTCGCAGCTGGACAAACTGCAGAAGATGCAGGAGGGGTCAGGTTCCAGGGGAAGTCTCAACATAGACTTCCCCAGGAACCACCCTCACAAGGATCAGCGTTATGAACAGCGCCAGGCTAGGAGGACTCAGTAGGGTCCCCATGCATGACCCTGGCGCACGCCAGGTACTTGTGAGTGAGCCACCCTTGGTAGGTCTCCCTGATTTGCAGAGGCAGGTTGAGACAGGGGAGGCTATGCTTGGAGAAGATGTTAGCGAGAAGAGTAGTGGGCTAGAAGTGCCAGCAGCAGGGGAAGCACGTAGTCAAGTTGAGCTGGGAACCAGTCATGCTTATGGGGTGCAGCCTGACACAGTAGGCGCAGCTCAGGAAAGTCAGAGTAGTGTACCTAGGTGTGAGTCCAGGAGAGAGAGAGAGCTGCTGCTTCCACCTGCATTGAGAAAGGTGAGAGATTGTAATGGTGGAGCGCATGAGTCTGACAGTTCAAGAGAGAGAGTTGGGGAGGGCTCTGGCAGTTCTGGCTGTACTGCAAGATCTCAACATAAGGTACAAACTGTACCTTATTCTGGGAACCAGGATCAGAGGGATATAAAAGATAACAGTCCAGGAGTGCTGACAGTACTGCAGAGTCTCAGCATAAGGTACAAATGTACCTTATGTCAAGCTGGGAAAGGTTCACGTGCCATCTAACCTGAGGGAAGCCCAATGCTCCCCTCAGTGGGATTTTTGGCAACAAGCAATGAGGGAAGAGATGGATTCCCTTGATACCCATGAGGTTCTAGAGTATGTGGACAGACCACATGGACAAAAAGTTATTCCTGTCCATTGGATATTCTCCACTAAATTGATGCACATGGAATGTTACTCGCTTTAAAGCGAGGTTAGTTGCCCAGGGTGTAGACAGATCCTGGATAGATGTTGGGGAGGTATTGCACCACAGCAGCTATGGGGCAAGGAGGGCTGTGGCAGTGGCTGCCACACAGATCTTGAGATCCACCAAGTGGATATCAGACGGCTTTTCTCAATGGAGAGTTGGAGGAAGAGGTCTATGTGACCAACCACCAGGATTGGAATGGCAACACGAGGTTGTGTGCAAGCTCAGGAAGGCACTATCGGTCTAAACAGCCCCACGGGCTTGGCACAAGACCTTGACCGACAAGTTGAGCGTGATGGGGTATAGTGTGTGCAAGAGTGATGCGGGTGTATACATCGGAGGCCCTGATGGCAACCTGTCTTTATTCTTGTTTATGTTGATGATCTTCTCATAGTTGCCAGATTGGTTGCAGAGATTGAGTGGGGAAAGAGTGTGAAGAAGGACTTCACCATCCATGATTTGGGAGAGGTGAATGATTTCCTGGGGTGTCAGGTCCTACGCAATAGAGTTCAGAGCACTTTTCCATGAGTTGCACTCCAAATTGATGCTCTTGTGAAAAGTTTGGTTCTGATGATGGGTGTGGTGATACCATGCAGGACTCGGGCTAGCAGCAGACCCGTCTCAGATGGTTTTCACATGGCAGTCCCATGCACTGGTCTCGTATTGAGTTGTGGATCTTCTATATGCATACGGCGACATTTCTCAGGCTGTTGGAGTGTTGTCAAGGTATGAATGACACCCACTACGCTCCACTGGAATGAG
>MVGU01001584.1:0-10000 GCA_002005505.1 Botryococcus braunii
TTGGTATTGCAGCAGTGTGAGACCTGTCTCAGATGTCTGCCAACTGTCCCGTTACCCAGTATGGGATTCCTATCGTGTATGAACTTGGTACTTTGCAGGATTTCTTTCACAGTTGTTGCCATTCTTTTATGACCCATTATGTGGATGGGCATGGTATATGTAGAGAGTTTCAGACATCCCCCCATGCCAGTGACCTAGCTAGTCCTGTGTGCATGTATAAGAGAGATGCAGCTCCTCACCTTCCTTCTAGTGATGCTCATGTTGTCTTGTTCGTTGATAGTAGTAACAGGGAGTGTACTGTTAGCCAGCTTGTGTCACAACTATTGCCAGGGACAAGATTGACAGTGTTCTCTTGTCAAAGCAGCTGTGAACAGGTGCTGGAAGGGACTACACAACAACAATCTCATGATTTATTACTCTCGGCTTCTGTTCTGGATGCACTGGGTCTTACTTCCACCTTTATGTGCACACCCCATTGCAGTTCCAATACAGGCTTGCCCTTGTTTCGTTGCCTGGTTCAGACTGGTTGTCTTAGTGTGAAGAAGAAACCCCTGCCCGCAACTTCTTTTGACTCTTTTGTGCAGTTAAACACTAGCCAGACTGTGAATAGTCCTGATCTTTCCTCTACGTGCATTGAATTTGAGGGAATTCTTGCTGATAGACCTGTCAGGATTTTGTTGGACAGTGGGCCTCTGCAAATTTTATTGATAATAAACTTGTGCAGGAGCTTGCCCTTCCCACTGCTCCTTTAAGTTCACATGTTGCTATTCGTGTTGCTGATGGTAGGACCTCTATAGTAGAGAGTAGTGTGGCAATTGACCTGACTGTGGGGTCTCTGGATTTTGGAGTCACCTGTCTCCCCACAGAGTTGGCATACTATGACCTTGTTTTAGGGAAACCTTGGTTGACTATGTTTAATCCGGTTGTAAATTGGAAGCTAAATGCAGTGTCATTGATTCATTCTGATAGGACATATGTACTTGTGGGCTGCCAAAGGTCAGGTGTACCTGAGTATGTGATCTCCTCCACAGAAGTGGAAGTTGGTCCAGTTGGGTGAACCAATGTATCTGATTCAGCTGATGCAGTGACCGAACCCTCCTTAGATACTAATACATATAACGTGCCAGAGTTGGAGCAGCTTTTGCAGGAATTTAAAGATGTCCTTTCAGGACTGCCTCAGGGCCTGCCTCCCTCTCGTGCTTGAGACCACTATATCAGATTGGAGCCGGACGCAACTCCTCCAGCCTCCCGCATTTATCCACTGTCCGGAGCTCAGCTTGCTGAGCTACGTGCACAGTTGCAGGAGCTCCTTGAGAGGGGCTTCATCCGCACATCGACTTCCCCTTTTGGTGCACCTATCCTGTTCGTCCCGAAGAAGGATGGTGGTTGGCGTTTGTGTATTGACTATAGAGCCTTGAACATGATTACAGTGAGAAATCAACACCCTTTACCTAGGATTGATGAAATGTTTGAGCAACTGCATGGAAGTTGTGTGTTTTCTAAGCTTGACCTTGCCTCTGGCTACCACCAGATTCGTATGCATGAGGATAGCATAGAAAAGACTGCTTTTAAAACCCGTTATGGTCATTATGAGTTCACTGTTATGCCTTTTGGGTTAACTAATGCTCCTGCCACTTTCCAATCTGTTATGAATTCTATCCTGGCTCCCTTTCTTGATAGATTTGTGTTGGTTTACCTGGATGATATCCTGATATATTCTAAATCTGTTGCAGAACATATGGAGCATTTAAGAATTGTCTTGTCAGTGCTCAGGGAACATCGCTTTTATTGTAAAAGGTCTAAGTGTGACTTTGTTGCCAAGCAGGTGGAATACTTGGGACACCTGTTGACTCCTCATGGGATTATGGTGGATCCAAGGAAGGTTGCAGCCATCCAGGATTGGCCCACTCCCCTGAATGTGTCACAGTTGAGAGGGTTTCTAGGCTTGACACAGTATTATGACACTTTCATGGACCATTTTGCAGATGTTGCTTATCCTCTTACTGAGTTGCTCAAAAAGGATGTGCCTTGGACTTGGGAGGGACCCCAAATCCAAGCCTTTGTTGCATTGAAGGATCTTGTCTCTACTCCTCCTTGTTTATTAATGCCTGAGTTAGATAAACCTTTTGTTGTGCATGTAGATGCCTCAGGCTTTGCTGTGGGTGTTTTTTTGCAGCGAGATCAAGGCCAGGGACTGCAGCCCGTCGCCTTCAAGTCCAGGAAACTCCAGCCCCCTGAGAGGAAATTAGCCCCATATGACAGAGAATGAATGGCTCTTGTTCATGCTTTGCTTAAATGGAAACATTTGCTGCTGGGTGCTAAGTTTACTGTACACACAGACCAGCAAGCACTTAAGTATTTGTTGACTGCTCCTGTTAGGACTAGTAGGCAGGAACGGTGGCTCACTGAGATTATGAGGTTCATGCCTGATGTTAAGTATGTTAAGGGCACTGATAATGTGGTTGCAGATGCTTTGTCTAGGCGTGTTGACCTTGCAGTGATGCATGTCTCCTCTGTTGCTGTTTCTTCTCTCCTACAAGAGATTGCCTTCCTTTTTGCTTCTGATCCCACAGTGATTAAACTTGTGGATGAAGGTGTTTTGGTATTGAGAGACTCTATCCCTTATTCTGTGCAGTCTGGGAAGGTGTATGTACCTGATGCATTGAGAGAGAAGGTGCTGAGAGAGTGTCATGCCACACCCTTTTCTGGACATCTTGGTATTAACAAGATGTATGAGCTAGTGTGCAGGGAGTTTTGGTGGCCACGTTTCAGCTCATCAGTCAGGGACTTTTGCAGGTCTTGTGACACTGCCAGCGCACTAAAGGGACTGGAGCCGTACCTTATGGCTTGCTTCAGCCACTGCCCATTCCAGATGGACCTTGGCAGAGCGTTTCCCTTGATTTAGTGACTGATTTACCTGTCTGCTGTGGGTTCGACTCTATTGTGGTATTTATTGATAGGTTTTCTAAGTTGTGTGTCTTGGCTGCATGCACTAAAACCATCACTGCACCTCAACTTGCACAACTATTTATAGACAGGGTCTTTGTGAGATTTGGAATGCCTACCTCCATTGTGAGTGATAGAGATCCGAGGTTCACTAGCCATTTTTGGAAGGCCTTTGTTAAATTATTGGGTACTGAGATTGCTATGTCTACTGCTTACCACCCTCAGACAGACGGGCAAACAGAAGGAATGAATCGGACCATGGAAGACATGTTAAGAGGGTTTGTGGGGCCGGGACAGGATGACTGGTGCAAGTATTTGAGCATGGTGGAGTTTGCTTACAATAACTCTCTCCAGGCTTCCACACTGCAGACACCCTTCTTCCTGAATCACGGGCGCCATCCCCTTACTCCCTTGTCTTCTGCTGTTCCTTCACGTTCTGCAAATCCTGGTGTTTCTGAATGGGTTGAGGGGCTGCAGACTGCCTTGAAAAGTGCCAAGTCTAATCTTGTCTCTGCACAGCAACGGCCGAAGTCTTATGCAGATAGAAAGAGACGAGACCACCCTTTCAAGGTGGGGGACCAGGTGTTGCTGGCTGCAAGGAAAAACCAGCTTTCACCTAGGCTCTCGTCAAAGTTATCAGCTAAGTATTTTGGGCCCTTTACTATTGCTGCAGCAGTTGGTACTCGTGCTTTTAGACTTATCTTGCCTGAGACTGTGAACATCCATCCTGTGTTTCATGTTTCCCAGCTGAAACCTTATGTGTCTTCATCTTCACCCGTGACCGTTACTTCACCTCCTCCTTTGTATGCAGATAAGCGTGGCGGCGTTTATGAAGTTGAGGCCATCATTGCTAAAAAGAGAGTTGGAAAGTCTTGGCGGTACTTGGTCAAATGGATGGGCTATGATGAGACTGAGAACACTTGGGAGCCCCTTGCCCATGTTCGCCACTTGGCAGACGACGTGGCAGCTGCCCCAGTCCTTTCTTAAGTCCCACTTGCGGGCATCCCGTATTGAGCCACTTGCGGCCTTGAGACTTTTCCAGCCATTTGCGGCTGATGACCCTTGGACTTCGCCAGCCAGCTTGGATCTGGGAGGGAGGGAGGGTGGAAGGGTCTGGGAGGGAGAGGGATCATGAATTGGGACTTGCATGCATGTATGTTGTTATTATGCTTTGCATGGGTTATGTTTCCTTGACCCACGGCTCCATTTTGTGATGCACTTGCTGTGGCAGTGTAGCTGCAAATTGTAGTTCCGTGCATGAATAACTTGCTTTGGTATCTTACCCATGAGATACACTATGTGGCAGTTAGTTGTGTATAGCTTGCTGCTCTAGACGATATGCCTTATGCCTTTAGTTGGAAAGCCACCTCAAGCGAAGGTTACACTGCAGTGCAGGGTAACTGGACCTAAGGTTTGGACAAGTGCTAGTCTAATGACTCAACCTAATTGTTTCATCACTGGTGTGAGTGCTGTCTAGAGAGTTCGTCCCCTAAGTTAGAGGATCCGCCTTGCAGACGATAGTCCTTAGAATGTTAAGGTATTCGAGCCTTGAGCAGATGAGTCCCTCGTCTGTGTCGTGCTAACTTGCTTTGTGAACTTCATCCTCTGACTTGCTGGTTTGGTAACTATAGGAGGTGTGATTATCTATAGTTACAGTAAGCAGGGTTCGTGATACCCCTGTCTTACGTTTGTGGCCCCATTGCCATAAACACCATCTCATAGCTTATGCCAAGGGGGAGGGCATGTAGCATTTCCTAGGGTATAATGCTCTAGTATGGTCCTTGGCATTGCTCATTGACTTGCCATGTGATCTGGGTTCGCAGTACAACCTCGCTCAGGTAGTTCGCTCGGTTGCCCGACTACGCGTCTGAGGCAGTACAGTATAATTTAACCCACCCTGGGTTTAAGAGTGGGCTTGCGAATCAATCATGTAACACTCTTTCCACGCACACCACAAATTGTCTGATTCCTAAACCTCTTCCGCTAAGCTATTCTACAGAGATTGCCTTCCTCTTGAACAGACATGAAAATTTAAAAGGAACTGATAAACAATGGCATGAACAAAGGCATACATGAGACGACTAGAACTATCTATCACAGAGAAGTGTGATTAAGCACAAGGTCATGTTATAAATAGTGTCGTACGGTATTCGCACGTGGTTGCCAGATCAATGCGTGATCTTGCAACGCTGGTATTGGAAAGGCAAGCAGCGGAGTTCAATGTCACTTGCCTACCACTATCATTGATTGATGCATGTATGAAGACAGCAAGTGTTTTACTTATGGCGTAAGGCCGTCACACGGACTGCCCAGCCAACTAAGACAACTGATCACTCGCTCTGCTCGTGCTTGCAGGTAAGGCCGATTAGCCTAGTTAGACATGTTAAGACATGTATGGACAAGTTACTTGCTTACTATAACTTAATTGTTGAACATCTGTATCTTCATCGGTTGTGGGTGTCATACCTATGAGTGAAGATCAGGGAGACAAGTGTCATGCAAGATATTTGTTAGCGTATGCAAGGATTTATGTTATGGAGGCTCAATTGCGTTAGCATAAGAAGACTTAAATGTAACGACTTGCCTAGCACTATCATTGATTGATGCATGTGTGAAGACAGCAAGTGTTTTGCTTATGGCGTAAGGCCGTCACACGGACTGCCCAGCCAACTAAGACAACTGATCACTCGCTCTGCTCGTGCTTGCAGGTCTTCAGCCCATAACCTAAATATAATAGAGAGAGACGGGGGGGGGGGGGTGGGCCGTTGTGCAAGTCGTTTACTATCATGCGTCCATGGGCCCCTGGCTTCCACGTACCAGCAATGCTGGTCCAGCATGCAGATTACATGGTCGTCATTGCGATTCTATATTCCCTTCGCTTTTAAAGGGCCCATATTAGGGATATAATATCAACCTTTTAACGGCTGGAAATTAGTTTATTATCGGGGGTTGGGTGGCAGTGCCACTGGCAACCCGGCGACTTCGTCGGAAACTCGGAAGCACGGCTTTGGACGCCGAGCGGTGTCAGGCCTATATATGGGCCGGCGTCAGCCGACCGGGGCTGTCGAGCCTAAGACGCCTGGTGGAACTGCGATATGCTATACCGTGTCACCGTGGGTCTCGTACAAGAAGTTAAACTTGCAATTGGCTATATCAACGTATTGGCGGATCATCAACTTTTTGAAGACTGTGGTGTCGGAAGCCGATGGCTTGGTAGGGTGACGGTGGCGTCGGTGCGTAACTCCGCTTGTCAGTTGCAAAACGGTAAGGTACATTACAAAGAATTATTGTAACTGATAGGCTCGTCTGTGATGGTCTCTTTCACTTTTTCCCTCTTTGTCGCAGGTGTTTCCGGTGTTCGTGGTGACTTGAGTTTTAGAAGGGCTTGCGGAGGCTTGAGGTTCGACAAACTTAGGCATTTGGGCTTAATTATTTTCGTTCTTCTACTCAGTTTCGAGATTAAGCTCCACAATCCTTTGCATATATACGTGTTGAAGTCCTCCACTGGCCGAATTGACGGCTAGGTCTGAGTTTATGTTTTCCAAGCTGATTTATATTCAATAATGTAAATCCCATTCCAATTCAACTTCCAGAAAACTTCCGTCGGTCTGTGTGGGGTTCCTGTTCCTCCCCTTTGTTGTGAAAGACCGGAGAGTTTTACTGAAGGGTGGGGAAGGCACCCAACCCTACAAAGGAAGGAAACATGCTCAAGCAAGATGACAAATACTTTCAAATTTTAGAGCTGTGACATTTTCATTCCCCTGCTGTCTTCCCTGATATTATGTGCAGGACCTGAGGTATGCAGCCGCTGAGACTCCAAGAGACCTCTGGCTGTTTTCATCCTTTCTTGACAGTAATTAGAGCCAGCAGTGGTGGAATCTTGCCAATAATAAACTCAGTACGTTGAGTAAAAAGACTAACTTCATTATTCTCACAAAAGAGAGACTCTTGCTTACCTGTTACCTGCACCAGAGGAGCAGGTGTTGCACTCGGAGGCAGTTAACAACAAGCTTCTGCCCAGAAAAGAGATGGCCCAGACCTTACTCATAATCTGCCTTTTCATTTCAAGTCTGGCGGCAATTAGTGGCCTTACCACATCAGGCGGAAGGTACCATCTTCTACTACCTTCAGTGCAATGGTCTTCTTTCCCCAGTCCTACTAATCTCCTCTCGCTCGCCCCATCCCATTATCTTGTGTGTGTGTGTGTGTGTGTGTGTGTGTGTGTGTGTGTGTGTGTGTGTGTGTGTGTGTGTGTGTGTGTGTGTGTGTGCACGAGCGCAGACCAGGGGTTGGAGGGACGGAGGGAGAGAGAGGATGAAGGTTGACATGGAGAGGGAGAGGCTGTCTCCTTTCCGATTTCCCCGCTGGGTGTCTGTGCACACGTAGGCATGTGTACAAGTACATTGTGCATGTGCGCGCCATCACGTATGGATGCATGTGTCATTCGTACCTGTGTTAACGCGCTTGTGCATGCCATTTGAGTCTGGTCTGCCAACTAAAGGAGTTTCAGGAAGGGCAGGTGCACTTGTACGATGAGCACTACTCCCATTCTGGGGTTGTTGTAAATGCCTTATTCATTGGTACATGTTAATGACCATATACACAACCACATGTTTGTGATCTTCTTTTCATTACATATCAATTGTAAGGTGCATGTGTAGAGGCCCTTTCCATACCCTCCCTCATAACAACTTTACCCCCCCCCCCCTTTGGAAAAGCTGACTAAGAAGGCTTAATATGCAACTGCCCATCCCCAAGCCTCACCAAATCGGAACCGCCTCATCATTTCCACATGCAGACAGATATAATCTCAAAACGAAATTGAATGAGGATAGAGAAAAATATATGTAGCTTGATCCATACTAAAGTAGTACATGTCAGACATGCCTTGCCTCCTCTATCATGGCGGACGTGCCCACCGCCTCCAAACCTGGTCCCTTGCCCTTCTCGTTCTCTCAATAGCATAACTTTTGTTGAGGCTTGTAGCCTTCCTGTGGGGTGCTGCACACTGGGAAGGCACGACCCAGGTCAGCTGCAGCGAATAAGGTGTCAAGCTCCACATGGTAAATTTCTGAAGGCTGTGTGATGTGGTGGTTGGGCGGGCCCAGAATATATGATGGTGGTTCAGAACTGCAGCTGAAGGGCATCTGCTGGTTTGGCTTCAACAATGATTTCCAAATGGTATCGGACCTCTATGCCGGTGATGACAGCATCACCAAGGACTTCAGAACGGTGTGTCCCGGCTGCCTCATTCATCTAGACTGCACTCCCAGCACCTTGCTTCCCAAAATGACTTTTCAAGTCCTTCAGTGGCAGCAGGGCCAGCGGGATTTACATCTTGTGTGGGGAGGACGGAGTCCCTGGCTTTTCAGAGCTCAAGCGTAGAGATAGGGCTGCAGGCTGTCACTCCAGCAGGTTTGGGGACGGTGGGGCATGGCCATTTGCAGGTCAGTTTATGTAACTCTGCCTTTGCTGGGTCTGCGGGGCGACACAGTGGCATGAGCAAGAAAGGCCGCAGATGGCAGCCCCCAGGCCTCCTATATTGGTCTGAATCCAAGACTAAAGAGTGCAAGAAGTCCGATGGAGATTTGAGAGCTACATTGACTGCTTGAGGATTGCAGTGGGAATGGGAATACAAAACATTGTGCACGTCTGTTGAAGGGTTGACAAGTCAATGTAGGTGCGACAAGGTCATTGGAAGGTGGAATCCAGTAGCTTTCTAGAAAAGATCTCGTTTGTGGTGTAAGAACGGGTTACAAATTTAAGGGCGTGTCAGTCTCCGTCAATTTGGTCAAAAATAGAATCCCAAGAGGGTAGGGCCAGAGGACGAGCTAAGATGGTGGAGGGGGTATTGATAGAAATGCTGGATGGCCCCCTTTCCTTTCTCGTTCTAGGGTTTGGGCTCTTGGCATTGGTCCTGGCGCACGCATCTTTGCCACTTGTGCCCAAACGTCCGTCTCATAGTTCAAACTAGAATTGAAAAGGGACTTTGGGTTAAAGGAGAATCTGCTTCCGGCAAGATTTGCGTTAAAAAGACTGTTGAAATGCCATTGTCCTCTATGTACCCAACAGGGCTCAGCTGGGATTTGCAACACTCAAGTGTTGTGTGCAGGCACTGGATCCATTCTCGGAAACGATATCTTCTCTGGGCAGAGGGAAATTATATGGACCTGCACCCTTACAAAATACATTTTTAGTACCATTTTCGATTTTCAGTATCTCTCAGCTGTCCAGCATCAGTCAATAATCAAGTCTTGCCACCCGGCTTAGCCGCCTCGCTGCCTTTGCCCTTGTATCACTCTCTTGTTTTCCCTGCCTCCACCATTCCTATCCAACCCTCCAGTCCCCTCCTGGTTTCCTCTTGTCCCCCTCCGACACCCCACGTTCCCACTCCTGAACGTATGGGCGGGAGCCTGCCTTGCCTGCATGGGCACGCGCGCGCGCGCGCGCGTGTGTGTGTGTGTGTGTGTGTGTGTGTGTGTGTGTGTGTGTGTGTGTGTGGTGTGCGCGCGCGCGCGTGCATGTGTGTGTGGTCTTTGTGTTCTTAGCCGCACCCAGAGGGGACTTCACGTTGTAGCATCGTACCGAAAGGATAATCGCACGAGGTCTTTGAGAGTGCATATGACAGAAACGCCGGGGCATGGGAATCTAGGTGGCCTGGAGAATGAAGGCTCTTGGCTTCAACGCAGTCCGTTTGGCCTTTAACTTTGCGACCCTCCACAGTGGAGTTAAGGGCACCTACCAGCAGGACTGCAAAATTGCCTCGGAGGATGAGGTCATAGCCAGCATCTCCAAATCAGGAACCTCCTCCGGCACAAAGTACAGCTCTCCGCCAAAGTTGAAGGAAAGTGCTCTGCAGATGTCCCAGATGATTCCGTCTACAACCGCTTCCTCTATGTTGCCAACTTCATGGCCTCACAAGTGGGTCCCTGTGCACAACATCGTGGTGACAACATGTTCAGCCTTGAACATTGCAGGTTGCATTGTGGGGGCATGGCAAGTGACGAAAGGCGTTTGAGGATGTGGCTGAACCCCAAAGATGAGATAAGGCATA